>JAOYSI010017273.1:0-36980 GCA_025775065.1 Hiodon alosoides
TATATACACACAGAATTACATGGTATTTTTTGGTGCGTTTTTTCACATAGATTTTTTCAACAGTGTAGGACAGGGGTGAACTGTACATTTGCGTGCTATTTGTTTGTGGTGAGACTAGCTGGATTGCGTCCTCTGCCATGTAGAAAATAGCAGTTTGTTATATCGCATATGCGTAGCTTCTTAATGGAGAGAACAGGGGTCAGTCTGTTTGAGCTATTGTGTAACCGCACCCTTACCACGCTTATATATATTGATTTCTGGTTTAAGCCATCCCTTTAAACAGTTACATTTGTGCACGCTCCACCACAGTGTGTAAAGAAAATGATAACATCAGCTTGATCCCAACTCACACGACTTAATTTCTATGAGTTTGTCCCTCAAAACTGTTGGATTTATTTATCACTGCCGTTTTCAATATGAATAGTCCGTATATATGGCTTATTAAATGTGATTCACCTGTAATTTCATGTCAAAATGGAGAAAGAACATAAAACATTGCTTGGGCTAATTAGTTAATGAACTAGCAATATATAGAGCTAAGGGGGGGTCCCACTTGGCACTATCTGCGTCTGCAACTTTAACGTGTCGGTCTCCTGTAGTATTTCAAATGACCACTCTCCGAGGCAGCGCTAAATAATACACCTGTGTCGGACAAAAATAGCAGGTACACCTGCGCCCCTGCGTCCTGCTGCATTGTCGCAGAGTTTTTCAGGTCCTTGGTTGCTTCAGTAAACACCATTCATTTTTGCAGCTTCTCCGGTTTTAACCATTAATTAATATTAAATAGAGGGTGATGCCATCTAAACCGTTCATGAGTTAGTTTTTTTACGGATGTTGTTCCATGTATAAAAGGACACACAAATTATATAGTTTTAGGTACTATTTGGTACTAGTATTTCAACTTTCGCTTAATTTCGGTTCCTTCTTCCCCGCATGCCGGTGGTATACATTAATTACTCAATAAAAATTGCAGTTATTTCCATTCGCTCCAGAAGGCACCTTCGGTCTAAATCTGCCATTGTAACCTTCAGAACAGCATGTGGTCACAAAGGCCATCTCGGTTTTGTTGGGCCTCATTAATCATACCCGTCCAGTTAAAACTGTCCCACTGTTACCCATAATGGTGCTTTGATAGATAGAAAACGAAAATTATTACTTATTCCCTATGATCTGTTTTACACTGATTAAGTGAGAATGCTTACATTCGAATAAATCTGTAATTTGTAAAGAATGGGTTCTTTATGAAAGTGTATGATTCTGTGATTAATTGAAGTCTTCCTCAAAGGGTTTGGACCAGGCTGTCAATCACAGCCTCATGACAGAATAATCTTGTTTTATATATGAACTAATCCAGTAGTATGAAAGTTTAAAGTTATGCAGTTTAAACGAGTATGAACTATTGATAGAGTAATGGAGCTAACATTAACATTTTATTTTATTTTTCCAAAATTGTCTTTTTAAAGGGGCATTATCATCATAAGAGATGATACCGATTGTCTTCTATATGAATATTTATATATGTTAATGTATAAACAGCGAGTGGTGATGACAACTTTTATTTGAACGAGAAAATCTAAAACTTACGTTTAGGAATTTATAGACAGGTTGAACTGGTAAATTCACAAATATATCCAGTTGAAGAGACCACAGAAAAGACACTTACCACCAGGGAAGTTTTGTTTTTTCTTCAGATCCATTGTGGAGAAAAAGCAGAGGCCAGTTCAAGCTCAAAACTCCCCCTGAGTTCAAGGGCTCAGCGCATAGTTATTGGGATCCAGGTGTGAGGCAAAGAACTGAGTGAAATATGAATGAATTATGAGACTAGAGGATACACTCAGATCACCATCCTGTCTACACCACAGATGTGCGTTGCCTGAAAATCTCAGCATCAGCCAAACAGGGATGAGCGTGTCACAGTTCTCCTTCACCCTTCCTTATCAGTCACTTCTTCCAGCTCCTGTCATCCCATCATTCAATTAACATTCCTGGAACCCGTGTGAACTTGTTCAATCACCCTCTGCTCCCATTCGCCCTGCACCTCCCAACTTGGTTTTTCCACATATAAACCCTTCACTAATCCTCAGTCTTGGTGAAGTTTTGTCATTTTCATGGCTACATCTCTGAGTGGTGTGCCCTGCGTCTTAGTGCTACCTTTTGTATATATATATATATGTGTGTGTTTGCTGAACTGTTGTTTAAAATGGCCTCTGATTTCTGTTTTGCTACGTCAACCTGATATAGATGATCAATAGCAAATCTTTTTCTTGGTTTAAAGAGATGTTTATGTACACAGAGAAGCTAAGAGTAGCTTTAAAAAAGATCTGTTTTACTATTTATCTGCTTCAGATACTGGCTTGCCTCAGAATTCTGAATAAAAATGTTCTATTATTATTATTATTATTATTATTATTATTATTATGGCTTATTCCTACATGTCTGGGAGTCATAATGAATAAAGGCTTTTCAGTAAAATACTAAGCTTGCTGTAGAGTTTATTTAAGACTTAACTTTTCAGTTCTCAACCGATATGTGTAAATTTGCATCCTTCAGTTGGACAATCACAGCTTATTTGGTGATTGATTGACTCGATTAAAAGACTCTGACACGGGTTGCATACCACCTAATCCCTCGGATGCTGCTGTTGGCAAGGTGAAGAGAACATCTTAAAAAATTCAGTAAAAAGAAGATGCTTTCAAAAATAATGAAATGAAACATTTCTAAATATGAAGTAAGTACTAAGGTAGCTTGACACAGTCTCGCTTGCTTCTGTCTGTCCAGGTAATCCCAGACAGCCTCGATGATGTTGAGATGAGAGCTCTGTGGAGACCATACCATCTGTTGTAGAACTCCTCGTTCCTCTTTTGGAAAATGAACGTTTGTACTAAAAATGACTTTTTTCTAACGATACACTAATGCAGAAGACAAAAAATAATCCAAGACTACATTTATTTAAAAATGCCTGGGTGCGTAAGACTTTTGCACAGTATTGTATGATTTACTTTTTTCTGCCTGCATGTCTTCAGTTAAGATTTGCTGCCTTTATTTTTTCAGATGTGATTCCTTTGACATAGCTAGACTCTTCAGTTGCAGCATTTGTCCAGCCTTCAGGACTGATTTGCTACCTGCCAATTTTCTAGGACCTGCTGGCCATATTAATTGTCTTTTTTGAAGGTTAAACCCTTGTCAACCTTAATTTTTTCCTCATAAGAGACATATCTTTCAGCTGGATCAATAACTTGTCTGGAATGTCGCTGTCACGATGCTGGCCATAAATGCACCATCCATCCAGAAAGTATCGAGAAAAAAACACCACCTTAGCTTAACCCCTCTGGCACTAATTACACCCTATTCTTTTCACAGCAAGATCACTAAACTTTCTCTGCAGCACATTCTGGGCTATGGCTGCATAATAATTTATCCTCTGAAAACTGCGTTGACCAAAACGCACATTCTGATGCTAGTGCATTGAACAAATGATTTACTGTTCATGTGGGATGAAATGATGTAGATACAATGTAAGGACCAGGATTGCAAATGTTATATTGTGACATCACAACTGCCTAAGGGAACTTATGGTGTAGCACTTTTGTAGCAGTGGACTTATTTTAAACATAAGTTCTTTCTTCGCAAAAAGAAGCACACATTGACACAGCTTTATGCTAGGCACATGCTGAAATGTTCATCCACTGAACATTGTGTCAACTGGGATTAATGGGCACATTTTGGCAAGATAATTAAAACCCCTAACAACTACTTTTTGGTTCGGTCAAATTAACGTTGAATTTCAGAAAATCGGTTCCGCACAAAAAAGGCCCATTGATTTCCTTCCGAAAGAGACTGACAACTTAATATTGGCCTAAGTTGAAATCCCCCTGTCTTTAACGTTTATCCTGAGTGCTGTTTCACTCGACTATACACCGACCCAGCAAGAAGAACAATTTGTCAATAGCACTTATTCTTTTGGATTTAATAGTTCTTTTTGTGATATTAGACGTGATCACACACCACCTGGCACCCAAATAGTGTTTTATCATAATGGCACCTCCTGCTTAACGTAGTTTTTATACATAGGGCTAAATTTATACATATGGCTAAATCGAGACGAGTGTCCATCGCGTGGCTGAAGCTCCTAAGGGAAGATTGAATCTGGTTGGGGGAATTGGAGAAAGCCGCTAGGGGAAAGATTCCAGGCGTATAATCAGACGGCGTGCAATGATGTCGGCCGCCTTGTAGCGCGTGAAATCGCTGCAAGCCGGCCTTTTAGGAACCTTTTCAACTTGTGCAAAAGGCACCCACAGGCTCAAGCTTAAGCTGACACAATATGAAATCTTGAAAATTTAAAGCATGAGGAAATCGTCTTCCTTCGAATGCATTCTTCAGCACACCGTAGCGGGGGCTGCGTTCCGAGAGCCCTTTGACTAATTCCGTTGGTTTCATGGTACCACCGCTCAGCATGCCACATTTTAAAAGTTTCTTGCTTTGAAGACGGATTCAAAACGAGTTGCCTCAAACAGTATTCATGACCAAAAGGGCTTTTGGATCCCCAACCATTTCTGTACGATGGAATTAAACTTACAAGATGTGAAAATGCCACATTTCAGTGCCTAAGGTTGTGGACCAGGTTGTGGAGACAAGACACAGCTTTCCCTTCGTGGTAACTTCCAATGGATGGGCAGTATAATAGAATGAATATGCAGAAACATCTTCAATCTTAATCCTTGCTTTTACCTTGTTATATTTGTTTCTGCTTTTTCCCCACTGTTCTGTTTTTCATTTTCAGCATACCCTCACTAATGGCTGCAAGCCTAACCAGGGGGCAACGTAAAGGGCCAACCTCACAGTTTGATCAATTCATGAATTCAATTCATATTTATCATAAAACAAATAATAAGCTGATGTGTTTGAAGTTATTCATCCCAGCTTAACCCAAGCATAATCAAGCCAGCTAATTGTTAATCGATCTCTGAACTGGCAGTGCGTAATAGACAAGACAAAGCTTACGCCACATATCAATCCCAGCCATGGGGTTTCAGCTGTCAAAACTTCTCAAGCTTCTGCATATAATCCATTTGTCGTTATCCTCTTCCATCCTCCTCTTCATCTGATTTTATGCCACATCATTCACACAGTGTCACCTGTGGTGGGGGTGGGGGGTTGCAGCACGTCGACCTAGGTGTAGCGAGTCAAAGGGGACCCTCGGCCACATCTGTCTCTTCTACCCCTTAGCTTCATTTGGAGACTCTTGTCCATATATCTCTCTCTCGTTAGCCTGTTCTGTGTCCCGTAATCTGTCTCCTCTCTGGCCCTGATTGGTGCCCTGTGAACTCCTACAGTTATTTCATTTTGGGAGACTATTTCCCTTAATTTCCTGTGACAGTATGCCAGAAGCTTATCATTATAATTCACAGTATCAGTACGGTAAATCAGCAGTGCTGGGGCAAGCAGCTAGAAATTGAATTATAGAATTATTGACCTCATAAATAGCATAGAAAAACATGAAAAAGATTTGCTGCTTAGTTAAATTAAGTTGGCCCACAAGGTCCCTTTTTTACAGCAGTTTAAAACAAGGAGCATAAACGTAGCAAAGAAAAAACTATTAAAAAGGTAGGAGTGGAGTGGAGACATTTCTATTGTAGAATGGCAGTAGTTTATTCATGATCGCTTTCATGCCCGTTTCTTCAGATAAATGAAATCAGTCAGTTGTCATAAGCTACGTGACATAATCATGCTGCAATATCAAACTAAATTATTTAGATCTCACATGCAGTACCAGATTGCAGATAAAACGTCTGTGTGCCACACGTTCGTCTCACAAACACGTGCAGGAGAGGTTCGGTACCGCCCATCAGCACTGTCTGAGGATTTAGGTAATTCAATGCCTTAATTATAATATATATTGGGAGGGGGGGAACAGATCCCCCCAATATTAAAATACCCCCCCCCCCCACCACCACTGATTTGGTCCCCAATGTTGACTCTATGGCTACGTCTCTGCGGTAATTACGAACGAAATTTAACAGCATGCCATCCCTCAGTAGGTGCTGGAAGTCAGGAGAGGAGCTGGGCGGGAGGACGTCAAGAAACAAACGTAATAGCAAAAGAGAGGAGGCAGAGGACGGAGGCTGGACCGAGGAAAAGAACACGAGTCGGCATCGGTGAACGGACCGCAGGCGTTACGAGTCCGCCTTTTTGTTATGTTAGGTTTTTCCTTTTGTTTGTTATTTTAGTTTGTTTTGTTTGGGGCGTTTTAAGAGCGTTTTAAGTTTTCTTGTTTGAAAGAAAAATACAATTACCGGCAAAGAGCCGGAGAACCCGGAAGTTGTTATTATTAGCCGATTATTCGCGAGCCAAGTGCGCCGGCCCTCCGACAGTCCATATCTGCAAATGTTCAATTGTGAAATCACAATTGGTGAAAGGAGTTTGTGATGTGATCCCCCAAATTCAACCTCTTGAAAGTAGAGATTATTCATTTTCAATATGCTGACTCTCACTTAAGCTGCCAGTGGACAGAAAGTCTATAAAGCTGGACCTTATGTTCGATCACCAATGAAAAACAATTGAAACTTTGAGGATTCCTGTAAAAGTTTGAAAACTCATGAAGTGGTGATGGCCCATACCTTGAGATAAAATCTACCCAAAACAATTTATTTATTTATGATTTCAATTTTTATGAGTGAGCCCTGGGTTCTTCGAAAACCATATACGGGTGCTGTGTCCAGGCCTCATGTATAATGCTATGCTCCCAAATCTGCCCACGGAATTAGAAAAAGGGGCTTGAGAGGAAAGCACAGGCCAGCAGAGTTGAAAGCAGGAGGAAATATATTGGACCGGTTTTCTTGCCCATTCATGCAGAAAAACACAGGGCTGGCTCGCTATTCACAGCCAGAGTCTGCAGCACTTTTTCTTTAGGTCTGACAATGATGTCAAAATAAGCTACAGCCAAACACATCATAAACATGACTTCTTACAGCCTTTGTAAGGTTTTTGAAAACCAAGACTGATGACTGCAGAAGCCAATAAAAAGAAATCCATGTTCCAGGGACGTTTATCAGATTTGGTTCCTGTACCTCATCAGGCCTCAAAAAAAGATAAAGGCTACGTTCATGTACACACTCAATGTAAAAAAATAAAAATAAAATAGCCAAGCCAAGAGTCAAGACAATTCCTTGTAGCAAACCACTCTCCTATTCTGCCATGTCCGCCAATGTGAGTGAGGGATCGTATACTGTTCTGTGATCCACGGACAATGATTCAGAAATATAGGTGCCCTATGTAATAAGGCAACATACTGTCCACTGACAAAATGAAAAACTAAAAAAGAAAAACTACCGAGCTATTCAAAAACATTGCATACACAATTTAGTTCTATGATAATAAAGTGTGATGAAAATGCAGTTTTTGAGAGCTAAACATTTTTTAAATGTCTTAACCTATCTATGATATTTACAGATATTCAGTGGGTGCAGTTAGCCTGAAATCTAGAATTTTCTTCATCTTCCCTGTTTTTTAATTATTATTTTTTTTTTTTTACTGCAGAGCACCTATATAAACTATATATCTTACGTTTGTCTAATGAATTCAACCCTGTCAGATTTATGGCAGAAATAGCAGTACTTCCACTGCGTACAATTTTTTCTACAGAACTGAATAAAAAAGTAATACCCAATATATTTTGAAAAATAGGCAAGATCACAATTAATTGAAATACTGAAAGTGCCTTTCTTGGGGTAAACCTCTTTTTATACTTTTGGCTCCTACAAGCCCTTGTCAGTGAAAATTACCTCAGACTGCATCTCACAGCTATTACAGGAAGTGGGCTTTTGTGCTGCAGCAGAGCACTAGGAAGCCGGAGCAGTTGGTACTTGAAGCATGAAATCATCTGCTTTATTTTTGACAATCCTCCCTGACACCCCCACCCCTCAAATAAAAAGAATTTTTAAAAACTCTGTATCAAAAATATATTGTTCATTACTTCACATTTCCATTCCATTATATTTAAGACCGTGGTTATGTCACCATATTCTATGTAGGCTCTGAATATTAATATGTAATGGTTTCGGTCTGAATTACGAGCCTCATGTGTTTTGCAGTTTTGGGGCATAAGCTGGCAGACAGCAACTGAATTACTAATTTTAGAGGATTCTTTTAACATGAAATATTTTCTTCACAGAAATTTTCTAAACATGCAACGTTTTCCTGTTTAGTGGAATTGAAAGTATTGAAAAAGAACAAAACAAAAAAAGAACTTATTTGGGTTTTTTTTTTTTTTTTTACTTTATAAAATCATATAATTATATGATTAAATAATATAATGGAAACTCACAACCAGAGGCTAACTTTACATCCTCAAAGAAGAATTAAATCCTATACTTTACCTGAAACCGATATTTACATTTATTTATGTATTTATATTCCTAAAAATGTATTTTGTAGTTTCCTGGCTTGATATGTTGCTTGATAAAACCACACTATTACTATACTATTACATAGCGTATACCTTGGAGAGATTCACCAGAATAAAAGCATGTGAAACCATCAGTCTTCTCTCACCAAGCGAAAGACTTTTCTATGTGTTTTTATTTGAATGGTTGATCTCATATACAGTTTACCAATAATAAAACTGTGCAATACTATAGTAAACAGAAGTGTTTCTCTGAGTCAAAGTTAGGCTTGAACCTTGATCTTCTATGTAAAAGCAGCAACATTACCCCTGTCGCCTAAGGCTCTAGACCATTTAATGAAGTGCCCTGGATTTCTCAACTGCTCACACCAACATGGGCTTGCTTGCAATATGAAGGACTATGATATGCAGAGCTTTAATTTTAGCGATCATATCTGGGTGTGCAAGGGGAGTCATGTTGTACACTACTCAATAGGTATTTACTACTGTGATTGTGCCTGGTTCTTGCAAAAGAAAACACAATATAATGTAATAAAATGGCAATCATCTAAAAAATATTTTTAGCGTGACCTATAAACAAGACACTATTATACGTATTATAGCCATTTTAAATATCCAGAGTGGGTCCTCTGCTTTGTGTGTCCACAGTCTTATAGAAAATACGTCAGCCCTGACCTGTTTCATCTGCTATATCAGAGATCCATTCCGAATGTCTGCTTCCAAAAAAACGTATGAGTTAATAGCTCCAAGCACAGGGTCGCACTGTACTTTCAGTTTCTCAAGGTTACGGCCAAATAAAAAAGCAGGTAATTAAGCATAACCCAATTTTCCCTCCCCTTTCTCCCATTCGAGACCAGCGTAATCGCTTTCAGCGCAGTCAGTCTTAGATCTCTTAATGCAATCTTTTTTCCTGCTTATTATGAAGATTTCCTTGGGGTTCCGGCAGGGCATTTAGGCGCTTAAAGTCACAAAGCTGTTCCGGAGGCCGTGGCTGCAGTAAAGCCTGACTTCATGTTCCGGGGAGGCTGCAAAGAGGTGCAACTGTTGATGTTGCGTGATTTTTATCAGTTCTCTCTCCCACCCCCGTCCTGTATTCTGCACGTTAAAGCAGATGTGCCCTCACAAACATCCACCTTTGCCCCACTGATGACAAAGGCCCTGAAATCCTAGGCTGGCATCTTGTGCACTTATTCTCTCGTGGAAAAGCATTATGTCCACTGGCCCTTTAAGAAGGTGTATTTGGATTGATCAGTAACAAAAATGGGTTCTGCACTTGTTTTCCTGCAGGGAAATTTTTCCACATCCTAAGACAAGCGTTTCTCTCTGCCTCCTCCTATGACACAGTGGGGGAAAAAAGAATGTGCTATCAACTCGTTCTGTCAAGTTACTATTTGAGAAACATAGGCGTTGTTCAAGGACATCTCTTACATTCAGCTCATTTACATATGTGCATTCCCAAAGGTTATTTGTTTTTGTGTAAATATATACTCCAATGAGCAGGATATATTGTTCATACTTCAAAAATTGGAGCATGAAAAAAGGCAAGAATCCTGGTTAATCATTTGTTGTTTGGGGCTCCTGTACTTCCCTTGAAAGGTCCTTTCAAGACAGAGGCACAAAAGATTTTAAAACCATTTGAAAACATTAAGCTGTTATCCCTCGTGATGGCCTGATATTATATAAACACAATTATCTGTCTTTTTTTTTTTTTTGGGTGACAGCCTTTTCTCATTACATTAAAGATTAAAAACTTTCAGGAAATACATAAAGGTGGATAAACTAGGCTAATAAAGTCGGCTTCCCTTAAGCTCGCTCTTTTCAATTGCTTTCTTTTTAACTCTAGCAGAGTTTTCTGATTCCAAAAGTGTTGGTCTTTGTCGATCAAAGTCAAAAGCATAAACTTTCCCCATGTCTTTATCTTCACCCTTTTGTTCTCACACGTTGACAGATCCGACACAACAGTCGTCTCTCGTTGTTGGTAGTGTCAAGGAATTATTGTAACTTCAGTCACTGTCTGAGATAAGACTTTGTGATCCATTTAAAAGTTTATATATCAGTATGTGATTCTCAGTACATAAAAGGCACCCCAAAAAATGACTAGAGGCAGTATTTGGAAACACAGTCATGTGGTGAGGTTGGTAGATGTTGATAGAGGTTTTATATCAATATTATCATTGAAAAGAGTTGGGAAGTCAGCAAAGCCTGGAATTATTGAGACAATTCGGAAAAGAGGCAAACTTGAATACACAAACAACATTTAATGAACACAAGATCATACAATGATGAAAGGAGAAAAACTAATATACTATAATTAGAATATAATTATTAACTGATGGTAAGAATCGAAGAAGTTGTGGAAAACAAATCAGCAATAATAATGAATACATGAATAAGCAATATAAGTGAATCAGTAATAAAAAGGCTAGGCAACCAACGGGACTGAATGTGAGCAAATAATATGTGTGTTCCTTTCGAGTGGCTTAGTCGGTAAAGACCCTCGCCTGAGTAGTGGGACACAATTATAATGTGCTGCTGGGGCTAGGAGGGGGGGGTTAAATTGGCAGGGATTTGGGTGTCTCCCACTGGCTTTCTGGACGCCTGCTGGCAGTACCATCGAAGGGGATGTGCCTCTCCTCCAATTGGCACTGAACCTGTTGTGTGGGCTGTGTTGCCTGCCATGTGGAAAAGACATGAGTGACCAGGGCTGTAAGAGACTGGTGGCGGTGGGAGTCGTGATGATGAACCGAGATGCATGAGTTCGCTTGACCTCCAGTTCCAGTCGCGAAGGTGAATGTGTCATTTTTTCAAAGGGAAAACATGGCATAAAAGATTTTTTTTTGGTTCATTGCACTGTTTAGCTAGTGTGTCTGGTCAGGCTATGGAGGATTCACCTTCAAAACCCTCAGAGCAAAGAGTCAGCGTTGTATTTTCAATATTTAACACCCTTTCCACTAAATCAGTAATCTAATTTCAGAACCGTTATGGATATTTACCATGAACAATGACCGAACATTGTCGCCATTTGTCCACTTTTCAATAATACGCATGTCTACTTATTTGCTATCACATGCTTTCAATCAAAAATCATTTCTAGAGTTCATCTTTGATGAAGAGAAATGAAAATGCACACATTTATCGCCATGCCTCATTAATAAATGAATATAGTTTGATACAAAGCACATTATATGATTAAATTCAAGCAAATGTTTTGCTTTTCCTTGGTACAGAACATGCTGATGCTAAAGGTTTTTTTAAGCTTCAGAATCTCCTGAACCTTTCAAATTAAATATGCAGCAGATTTTCATTACCTCAGGTTTTTTCTTTAAAAGTAAAGAAAATTTAGTTTGCATCAAATGAACAGACAAACAGTCATTGAAATTAGGCATGAAGTGCATGCATGTAAGGGTCCCTTGTTACTATTTGGAAAATGTAGCAGATGTGACAGCGCCTCTTATGTAGGAATTGAAATACATTTATTCACCGGAAATAAATACATGAGGGGAACCTCAGAGACCGATGCAGCGGAATCTGATGCTGAGGCTTGAATCATTCACCAGAACAACCCTCTTTCTCCATTTGCCCTCCCCTACTTCGGAAGGAGGTGAGAGGGAATGAGGTAGTGCGCTTACTTAACCTCGGGCTAAAGTGTGACAGTGACAGTGCTTAGTCACCGGTGACTGGCAGGAGAGCAACAGTTTGTTATGGGTCAGAGGGGGGGGGGCACACCTTGCAGGAATCAAATTGCTCTGATCCCCATTGGGTTCAAACACCTGACGAGGTGCCAGGAATTTAAGCAAACAAGAGAATCTCTTACACAGGTCGATAAGGGCTACTGAAGGGGGTACTTAGAGCGGAAGTAGTGTTTCCTTCGACACCCTCTTCTGGAGGAGGTAGCACACAGCTAATCTCATGTTCTCGTCCATCGTGAGAAGCGAGACGAATGGCTTTCCGGAGACAGCCAATGTCACGGAAAATTACCTGCCCTTGTAACTGATCTGATTTGTTGTCACCTTTTCTGATTTGCTGTGGTCACCTGGACCATCATCAACACCGATTCCATTGTGTCACCCTGATCGACCCCGGTTCCACCCTCTATGATTTCATAAATGGCTCTGATCTGCTTATAGACCAGTAACTGTACAGTTCTCTCAGTTCAAAATAGTCCCTGCTGGTCAGAGAGTCTCAAAAACAGGATTTACATTCCATTCTTGTGCTGACTGGGGTTCCTCCCCCCTCAGTTTAATTGTTGAATTTATTTACATAAGCGAACACAAATTCATCTCTCTCCTGTCCCAGATTAACAGTCATGATGCTCCAGAAAGTCAACAGTTATTTAAAAAGTAAAATTAAGGTGCTTCTCACGCACAAACCCCGACCATTTCCTCTGCAGAAAAGTTTCTCTTGAAGTCAAACTAGGGAAGAGACAAGGAGGAAACACACTTTATATTTGATTGACATTAACCATAGTCATTATTAATAACAACAACAACAATGGTAGTAATGCATATTTTATATATTTCTTTATAGCAGATACTTTACATTTCACCCACATTTACAGCTGAATATGTAGTTAAAAAAATTCAAGTCCAGACGTCTCTTAAGGGTACTAAAGGAGCCCCCCTCCTGAGATTGGAAACTCAATTATTCTGGTTACATCATGGGTTGTGTTTCTGTCTAATCGAGCTCCAACTGATGAGAACATGCAGAAAGGGCCAGAATGGAGGTGCGATATTAGCAAGGACATACATGCGCAGTGGGAGTCGTTGGGTTATATTCCGTTTGAACAGACCCTGTGCAGTGCAGTGCAGACGCAGACGCAGATGCAGACGCAGACGCAGTGCAGACGCAGTACAGACACAGTGCAGACGCAGTGCATTTAATTTGTCCGATAAATTGGTTTCACACTCTCAATATACAAATACTGTTTGCCCCTAGGATTTTGAGTTTGCGAATGGTATTTCCATGCAGTCCCTTACATTAATACCCAAGACTATACACCTTTATAAAACAAAAGCTTGAGATGAATAATAGTTGCAAAAGAATAATAAAAATCTATTCGTAAGATTTAGAAAAAATCTACACTTCTAGTGTCACAAACCTTGTTTTTTTTTAAATGAAGCAACGCCAAGTTAAATATGAAAATTGGGAGATTCCTTGAAGTAAATCTCTTCTTGCAATCTGACTTATTAAATATATCAAGCCCTGTCATTTAGTGGGCAGTTTGTCTTCAGGCTTTTCTGGCCCTTTTAGAGAAAGCTTAGAGGCTGGTGAAAGCAATGTGTGTAATGTTTTTGGACTGACTAACAGAATGACTGGTTTAGTGGATTTTTGCTAACCGAATTTGACAGCTGAACTTGAACCGTCTGTCAACAAGACAGTTTTTGTTTTGGAAAATAAAACCAAAACTATAATTTTTTCTCTAGACATTGACTCTGGACACACACACACATGCACACAAACACACACACACACACACACACACACACACACACACTAGTGATTGCACACATTCCGGAAGATAAAATCAGATTTTGTATGTGAATTTTGATCAGTTTGATCAGCTAGAATGGCCTGGTTGAACAAGCAAGACCCCATGTGGTGCCACAATATTTACACGTTTCAGATATCAGGCCATATAGAAGTGAAACGTGCCAATTTATTTTCTTGTTAAGACAAAAATATCCATGTTTCGACTGACTTCTATTGCCACACAAAACATTAACATAATAAAAATGATTCAATAAATGAAGTAGTGGTGAAATTGAATGGAAATCACATCTGCTTTTTGGCTCCTCATACTGAAACTCCTTATTTTTCAGGCAAATATAAATATATATATAATATAAGTAAGTCAGAACTTAGATCAGCTGCATCAGCCATCAGAGCCATTTAGCAACAACTGAAAAAAGATCAAAGGCATAACTAACTGAATTGGAAAAACTAGAGCAAGTTGAAATTAATGGGATGTCATTTAGGCTGAACATTTTACAGCCACACCACCAAGCCTCAAGTGCAATTTTCTGCAATACTCACAGTTGTAATCATGTAGAATTAAACACTTTATATATTCACTGTGTTGGTTGCATGATTCCCCCCATTTTTCCATTGGGGAATCATGCACGGGCGTGCCATAATTCAGGGACCGGAATGATTAGTTAGTTTTGGTATGACTGCCAATTTCTCCTGGCCAACTCTTTTATAATAGATAGATTTGATAGTAGATACATTTTTGTTTGAGTGGGATGTATTACATTTTTTAAATCAATACAGGAAAAAAAAATGCAACAAACTGGAAAAAAAATTAAATAAAAAATAACACAGCTGTTGGATGTTCCTCTTCTCAGAATGATACTCGTTCTCAAAACACCCTAAACTCCATGACGCCTATGGTTTGGTATAACGGAGCACGCTCTCTGCCTCTTACAAGGTACCTGCACTGGGCTACTGACTCTACATACCTCATAATGATTTTTCAGTTTTATGTTAGCAAGGTGATATTCCCAGTTTGCCTATGAGTTGTCAAAGCGCTGCAGTCACCAGTGTAACGGCTGTATTTGCATTCAGACTGAACGCGGGCGACAGCTGCAGGGATGGTTGGTGTCACGTCAGTTGGTGGTTTTCCTTTGAATGACTGGTTATGCAAGTTCCAGTTCAGTTTGCAGTGTCAGGAAAGCAGACTGTGGACAGTTTTTTAATTTATTATTTTGGCTTCTTTCGAAAATTCACAAAGATCAAATATGTGGGACTGTATTCTGGTGTTATAGATGATTTTGAAAGGGATTTATCAACACCACTAATGTGGTGTCAGGAAGGTGTCAGATAAAGACCCTTAAGAACTACCTAAATTTATAGAGGGCCATCAATTTAAGCGAAAATTTACATGTGATAATTTTGCATACGTTGCATTTTTTGTGACAAAGCTGGCAGTGCTGACAGAACCAGTGGAAGTGGTGAAAACTGGTCTACAGCGACAGCTTAGGAAAGACTCCATGCAAAAAATAAAATAAAAAAGAGAGTGAATGTTGTGAGTGAGTGTCAGCGGTCACTGCACTACTCGCTGACTTTAGATGTGATCTGAAATTACACGCTGTCGGAATACCAACAGGGAAAATGTAAACCAAACTGATATTGAGACAAGGCAACAGGGCCGAGTTATGAGTTATCTCTTTGTGACATCAGTGTAAAATGTTAATTGCTTGATACTTGAGACTGTCCGAGGAGATAACCTCACACGTGTGTAGTGCAGGTTATCCGTGCGTTCAGGCTGTACTTGTACTGAACCAAATGCTCCATTTTTAAGCTTTGGTGAATTTTCCTGCCAAAACAGTTCTGCCAGAAACCTGGGCCGGACTGTTCTCGCCATCACACTACAGCTGCACATCTCCGCCTTGCTAAAGCCCAGCATTATTTTACTTGAATTTAGCCCAGTCTTTGCAGGCAAATGGGGAATTTTATTTCACAGGTGTTGAAGAAGATATTAGTTCTTATATTAGCAATTTGCTGTGTAGGAGTACATTCCTGTATAGATTCCCAATGACTTTGTGGCTTATTATAGAAGCAATATTTGGTTTCCACCTGTCTTCGAAGAATGTGGAAGACATCATCCCTTCAAAGTGTTTTTTTTCCTTCTTATTTCAGCTTGCCTGAGGGACAAAACTTTGTGAAAACCTAATGACATTGGAAGCATTTACATACTACACATTGGCAGCAAATAAAGTAATTTGCCTGTAATCTCCTTTAAACACCGCTGCAGGGATGTTCACCATCTCGGAACAGCGGGTTAGGACCCTGTCACAGAAATGTCAGATGTTTGTCCAGTGAGCACATTTGTTGAGACAAATCAAAGGGAGAGATGTGAATGCAAAAAGCCAGACTTCTTTGGTAATGTTTACAGGACAGCACAGACGTTATAATGAAGAACGGACAAATTTTGTTGTGTTGCATTAGCAAATCAACGAAGTAAATCAGTTATGGTATGTCACATATTGAACAGTATCATTCTAGTTAGTAAAGAGTCATTGTCATTATTTTGCTGTGGGCCTGCATTAGAAGACTTACAGAGTCAAAGCTAATGATCTTGTTCAACATGTATCTATTGCAAGGAAGTTGTCTTTTAGTATTTTTATGAAAACATGGTATTGTAACGGGGATGGCTAGGAGCGCTTCCCCCGCCAATGGGCTTAAGTCATCCCCGAGGGGGCTGCTGGGAAGCCTGGCTCCTGAACTGAAAGTAATGTCAATAATGTGTTCTATGTGTCGGTTCTATTTAAAGTTAATGTGTAAATGTGGAGTTAACTAATAACAACGTCTAGAGTTTGTGTAGATGAAATCCAGTGCCCTCACCATGGACGGGTTTATTTGTGCATGTGAGGACTCTCTGTATTTTTCCTGTGTTCGGCAGTTCTTTCCACTGCCAGTTCTGCCTTTTTCAAGGCGGTCGTAAGCGCATGTGCGAAATAAAGAACACGTCTTTCTGTTAATCAGTGTCTGACTCCTTGCTTGAATCAGCAGAGAGTAGCACTCTTAGAAAAATGCTACATTGGTGTTAAAAGTGGGATGCATGGACCATCCACTGAAGCAGGAAGACTCCGCCTTGGGGGAGAAGATGGAACTGCAAGCAAAGCTGGAAGAGCTGGAAAGGGGAACTGCCTCCCTCTGCCTCCAGCAGGAAGAGCGCCACCCCCTCCCTGGGGACCTGTCCCGATGACCGCCGCGGGCCCTACCCGACCTCTTGAGGGCGCGAGGATTCGGCTGCCACGGTTCGACGGGTCAGGCGACTGGGACACCTACCTGGCCCAGTTCCGACTGGTGCCGATGGCCGGACGGTGGACCGCGGAGGAAAAGGCGGGACAGCTGGCATTGGCCTTTGAAGGCGGCGCTCGTCAGGCACTTCTGGATGTGGGAGCGGTGGCTCAGCTTCGAGGCCCTCGTTGCGGCCCTGCAACAGAGGTTCGGAGCCATGGAGCTGAGACGGCGGACGACAAGGACGTGGCTTTCGCCACAGATTCGGCCGACCGCACACGGGACTTTATCTGTCGTCGGTGCGGGAAGAAGGGCCACGTAGCCCGAGTCTGCCGGGGTTTTCGCCATCCCAGGAGTGAAGTGGGAGGCTACGGCACTTACGCTCCGGACCGTGATGGGGGAGAAGGCACAGATGCAGGGGAGTAGCTAGTTGTGGGTGGAAGTGGGCGGCTGTCGGTTACAACATCGCTTCTGGTTGGCCCCGATTTGCGAAGCCTGCATCCTGGGACTGGACTTCCTCACCAGCCTAGAGGCGCAACTGGACTTTTGTCCACCACGGCTCTCATTCCCCGGCGGCAGTGTGGCCCTCCTCACGAACGGCGGCAGTGAGAGGACCACCCGTCCGGCCACCACATCCGTGGCGATGGAGGTTTGACATCGGAGAGGGCGACCGAAGAAAACTCCCACCTCGTCGGCACCGACCAACCGCAAGCGGCCCCCCAAACATCGGCCCATGGCCCCCGGAGCGGAGTGCAGCGCCCCCAGGGCAACCCCCCCCCCGCAGCGGCTACTGGCAGGTGGAGGCAGCACCGGAGTCACGCCCCAAGACAGCCTTCTCAATAGGCTAGGGCCTGTGGCAATTCACCGTGATTGCCTTCGGGCTGTGCAACGCGCCCGCCACCTTTAAAAGACTCATGGAGCGAGTCCTGTCCGCCATCCTCAGGTCACATTGCGTCCTGTACCTGGACGACCTCCTGGTGCACGCCCCGGATTTCGCAGGAGCCCTGGCCAACCTCCGCAGGGTCCTCGAGAGCGTCCGCCAGGCTGGCCTCCGCCTCAACCCCCAAAAGTGTGAGCTGCTGCCGAGACGGGTCACCTTCCTGGGACACGTCGTCGGACCAGAAGGGGTGTCCACCGACCCAAGCAAGGTGGGGAGTGTCCGGGAGTGGCCCACCCCCACCTCCGTCACCAAGTTCAGGAGCTTCATGGGGTTGGCGTCCTATTACTGGCGTTTCCGGAGGAGCTACACAGCGACCAGGGCAGGAACTTCGAGTTCCAGGTGTTCGCTGAGGTGTGCCAGCGGTTGGGGGTGCGGAAGACCCGGACCACCCCCCTTCATCCCCAGAGTGATTCAACCGAACGCTCGCTACCCAGCTGGCCACCTTTGTGTCTGCGCACCAGAGGGACTGGGACCGCCACCTGCCCCTCGTCCTGTGGGTATATCGCACCGCAGTCCAGGAGTCGACGGGGTGCACACCAGCAGCTCTCATGTTCGGCAGAGAGCTCCGCACCCCGGTGGACCTGGCCTTTGGTGCACCCCCCGAGGCCCAGCAGTGGACCCCCGGCGGGACCTGACTACGCGTGGAAGCTCCAACAGCAGCTACGGAGAACACACTCCTTCGCCCGAGCCAATCTAACCAACGCCGGGGCTCTGCAAAAGCGGCAGTACGACCAGCACCACCGGGGACCCGGATTCGCCGTAGGGGACTGGGTGTGGGTTTACAACCCTCGCCGCAAGAAGGGCCTGTCCCCAAAACTGGCCCCCACTTGGGAGGGCCCCTGCGAGGTGCTGGAGGTGGTGGGGGCTGTCTGTTACTGGTTGCGCCTGCACCAAGACCGCCTGGCCCCCTACCAAGCTCGCCGGCCTCTTCTCCCGCCGGAGGAGAGTGACGCAGGAGCGGAGGCCAGAGAATCGAGGGAGCCGGACGTCGCGCCTCCCACCCAGGTATGAGCTGGGCGACGGGGAGCGCACCACCCTGTTCGCCGGCGGCAGCCCCCGCCTCGGCTGGCGGACTACGTGTGTAGTCTTTCGGGATTGTTTGAGGCCGCCGGGACGGTCGGCTCTGAGGAGGGGGCTGTGTAACGGAGATGGCTAGGAGTGCTTCCCCCGCCAATGGGCTTAAGCCATCCCCGAGGGGGCTGCTGGGAAGCCTGGCTCCCGGAATGAAAGTAATGTAAATAATGTGTTATATGTGTCGGTTCTATTTAAAGTTAATGTGTAAATGTGGAGTTAACTAATCACAACGTCTAGAGTTTGTGTAGTTGAAATCCAGTGCCCTCACCACGGACGGGTTTATTTGTGCATGTGAGGACTCTCTGTGTTTTTCCTGTGTTCGGCAGTTCTTTCCACTGCCAGTTCTGCCTTTTTCAAGGCGGTCGTAAGCGCATGTGCGAAATAAAGAGCACGTCTTTCTGTTAATTGGTGTCTGACTTCTTGCTTGAATCCAGCAGAGTAGCACTCTGCGTTAGAAAAATGCTACAGTATAGTTCACGTGTACACTAGGCATGTATGGCCAATTACATTATAGATATTATTGAAATAGACTGCCTTTGAATATTTTGTTTTTCTGTTTTCAGCTTCTTAGACACAAGCTTTTAAATCCCTAACATGTTACAAAAATCCGCCCTTTGATTATTGACAAAATGGCTGAAAGCAAGATTCTAAAGCCAGGCTGTTCCTAGATTGTCTTCATATTTCAAATCCAGATAAGGCTACATAAAGGATGGATGCTGCCCTTTTTATGTTTGGCATAATCTTTTGCGCGGGCTAAATTCACAGTACACACCAGTCATGTGGTTTGATTTTAACCTGTGTAAATATGATATTAACCAGCTAATTTCAAAAATAAATGCATTGCGTAATGTTTTTGAAGTCATGCACTTGTTATAAACCTATTGGTATAATATTGTTATAAAGTATACATGCTTCATAATATTTACCATGAAATTATCATATCTTATATACTCAATGATGGAAATGATCCAAAATGCAATGGGATGCCTTTTCAGGACTGCATTTATGCAGTTAGAACATGTTCCAGGAGTGATTGCCAAGACGTTTTTTTTCTTTGTTTGTTTTTGTTGATTGTGGGATATTTCACCACACTCAGCTCTGAGCCAACTGCACTCTCAACCAGCTGCTGAGCTAATTTCCTGGGAACTGTACATTTTACGGCTGACACGACACCTTGGGTACCCACAAACAAAAGTCACACATTTCAAATGACCACCCCATCCTTTGTCCATAGAGTGTTATTTGTTCATTACTTTCATGTTTATCGACCATTCTCCTGACAGACCTCAGCAAATTTTATGTGTAACTAAACAAATAATGCAAGTTTCGGTTTGGACCAGTTAGCAACCGGCTGGTTAGTTTAAGCAGTGGTTTCATGGCATGTCCATGCTTTGCAGTCTACTGCTACCAACTCATCCATGATGGCCGTCAATGATCATATCATCGCACATGTGGATATTTAATCCATCACATTGAAATGTGATCTATTGAAGTATTTCACTTGGTGGGCAAGGTTAATTCCACCAAAATGTGATTTCTGTAGAGCAACCAAACCTGTCAAAGCCCTTCACTTTCCATGGGATCTAATGGTTTCCATTACTGGTAAAATGAAGATTAATGGCATGTTAATGGTATGTTAATGGCATGTTAATGGTATGTTAATGACATTTTATACATTTACACATAGATTTTTTTGGTGAATGCTTTTAACATGTAATTCCCATATGCGATTATTAGTTATTTCGGTTAACAGCAGTTTTGAGGAATGTAAATAAGGTATTTTAATTTGGATCTATATTTTTAGAGGTCTAAGGTAAAAACAATATTCAAGTGTTTGCTGTTTCTTTTTAACTTAACTAGATAGTCAAGATAATTGTTTAATCTATTTATTTAAAAAGATAACTTTATCTTTTTATGCATTTCATGAACACATCCTGTTTTGCGAATCCCTTCAACCAGTTTAACACTGTTATATTTTTTAAAATCACATATGACAACACTGTCAACCTTAAAAAACAACCAGTATATATATCTCCCTGCCCAGTCTCCGCTGCTCCGCAATGTTTATGTATGAGTTTCACGCTCTGTTAAGTCTGTCAATTCATACTGACGCATGTGCTTCTGACAGCACGCACCATAAACTACGGCTAAATAAAAACGGCAAGTTATCTTTTAGTTCAGCTTCGCCGCTCGTCTG
Source organism: Hiodon alosoides (assembly GCA_025775065.1). Taxonomy (NCBI): domain Eukaryota; kingdom Metazoa; phylum Chordata; class Actinopteri; order Hiodontiformes; family Hiodontidae; genus Hiodon; species Hiodon alosoides. Next base: position 21,355 of record JAOYSI010017273.1, read on the forward strand.
AATCTTTGGTGGGCTGATGCTCTGGAGGCCCTTTCGGGGTGGGGGGTTCAGATCAGGACCTATCAATAGGTCACCGCATCCACCCAGGTGGATTAGATCCATCTGGGGACTCTAATGAGCTGTGAATTTTGGAGTCTCACGAAACACTTGACGGGGCGGCTGTGTCCCGGACTGTACATTCATATAAGGGATTCAAACTTGATTTTCTCAATCGAGGTGTGAATCGAGCAGGGCTGGCTTTAGGAAAGCTTGAATATGCCAAGATGTTGGATCGACCGATTTGCCGAGCCACAAGGACATGGAAATTTACCATCGTGCAGAGTCCCATGTTTAAAATATTGAATGGTATTACACATCACTGAATATTTGTTGTTGTTGGGAATGCACTAGGAAAATGGGGTCGTAACATTATCCACAAGCATTTGAAATGTAGAAAGCACAGAGAACACAAAAATAGGCTATTCAAAAAGCAATGAAAGGAAATAAAATGTACTTTTGAGAAATGAATGCCAGGGTTTTCTCCCCACAAAAGGTTTCTATTAACCTTGCATTTGAATACTTCAAAGGGCAAGCAGTTTTAAAGGAACAAAGGCTAAAAGAAAATCATGAAATATTTAAGAATGTCATTTCTTTAATTGCAAGATGTTTCACAACACTATCTTTGATCATTTCAAAGGTAGTCAGATTGGCTTTAGAGTAAAGAATGCATTGAAGCCTACTCAGAAGAAAAGCTTTCATTCAAAACATGGTTCTGGGTAATGGATAGAATAATGCCAGGATGCCAACAGAGTGGGTCTAAAGAGCACACGTGGATAAACACCTATTTCCCATATGAAACAAAATATAAGGCATGCACTAGCCACAGAAATATTGCAATTCCTTATTTAAAAGCTTTTACTGAAAGTTTAGCTAGGTGCTACATCATTTTTCTCATTTTATTTACTGGTAGATGCTAGTAAGTAGATCCCGCCCAAGATTAAATTATGGGGCTGAACTTGATTGATGGAGAGTTTAAGATGAAGGTTCCTCCAGGTAAAACTGCTGAGTGGCTCAGTCAGTGAAGACTCTTGCTCTATGATCTGGAGTTCACAAGCTCAAAGACAGCTCATGAAATTTGCTGATCATGACCAGAAGAGCACGTGGAGACCCAAGCAGTTAGCAGAGAATTTCCTGGTCTAAGATGGGTTAAACAGGCAGTGTTGCTAAGGAGTGTCGCCCACTGGCTTCCCAGGCACCTGCAGGCTTGCAGTGTCCTTGACAGGAACGTGCTTTGCCTCAAATTGGCGCAGAGCCAGCACGGTGTGTAGTCTGCAGTATGTAAAACATACAGGCGACAAGGATTGGAGGAGACTAGTTGTACTTCCTCAACTTCCCCTCATGGGTGAGGGATTCAATGAGCTGAGATGCATTAGTGATATTCCAAATAAAATGAAAAAATTATAAACCAAAAATAATTGGTTTATAATTTAAAAGATATAAATCAAAAAGATCACTAAGAATTGCATTGGGATTAGACTTGAAAATCCTTGAAAGGAAGATACCTTTGTTTTTTTCCCCAACAGATGACCTTTAACTGAAGGTAAACTCAGTAGATCTGTCTATACTTCCCCTTAGCCCCTTTTACACTTTGCTCCAAGTTATATTGTGCAGAAGTTCAAAACATAAATAACAATGAATACAAATCCTAACAAGACTGAATTCAAAGCAAAAAAGTTAAAAAGCAAAAAACTTAATGTGTCTTCTCTTCTTTTTCTTGGTGAAAGTAAATATAGAGATTACGTTTGAATAAAAACATTCAAAACAAATTTTAATCATGTTAAAATCAATAAACATAACGTTATTTTATATATTGTGGCATCATTTTTTCTATATATGTTTTCCTTAAAATCATTGAATCTATATTAAACCTAATTACCATTTTATTTACATTGTAGCGCCAGGCTACGGGGCGGGGCACAGACGAGGCGAGGAACCCAAGGTTAAGAAAAAAAAGGAATTTATTATGCCACAAACAAGGCTTGAGGCTATTTCCCTTCAGCACTTCTCTGCCGGTGAGACTGGGGTGAAGGTGAGGATGTTTGGGGGAGTTGAGGAGGACGGCTGGGGTCCTTGTGTCGACCGCAGGGGTTTTTCCTCCACTAAATCTGCAGGAGAGAACCACATAGCTCAGTTAACCTGCAGACTTCTCTCCCCCTGTGCACTGGAGGGCCCTTTTGTAGGAAGGCAGGCAATTATTCCCCAGGGTAATTGGCTGCCTAATTGAATGATGAGGCCCCCAGCACTTCGCAGGGTTCGGGGTGAGGCCGGCTCAGCGAAGGGCCTCCAGGACCTGGCGGAGGTGCTCTAGGTGTTCCTCCCAGGAGGTGGAGTGGATGACGACGTCGTCTAGATAGGCCGGAGCACTACTTCCATCAGGCGTTGGAACGTGGCGGGGGCCCCATGGAGCCCGAATGCGAGAACCCGGTACTGGTAATGGCCGATGGGGGTGGAGAAGGCCTTCTTCGCTCGGTCTGCTGGGGCGAGGGGGACCTGCCAATACCCTTTTGTGAGGTCAAGCGTGGTGATGAACCCAAGCGTTCGTGCAGCTCATCGGCCCGGAGCATGGGCTAAGCGTCAAATTCCTACGCAGTTAACTCGCAGACTTCTCTCCCCCTGTGCGCTGGAGGGCCTTTTTGTAGGAAGGCCGCCAATTATGGGAACAGCCGGCAGCTGTTCCTCTTCCCCATTGGCTGCCTAATTGAATGATGAGGCCCTCGGCGCTGTCCAGGCTTAGGTAGGCGCTGTCCGCGGTGCTGAGGCTTCCTCCTGTGAGGGCAGGTGACCTGTAGCGGTGATGTCGGGTGTGTACAGGGGCGGGGACTCCCTATTCCCGCACCACAACATGTATTTATTTTCAAAACTGTAAGTGGTAGCATTCAAAAGAGAAAAGCATAAAGAAAATTTAGGTGATATTTTAGCTCACAGTAACATTAAAGAACAGACAGAATGGGTTCTATAAATGATTAAACACCACAACAACACATATCCACCAAATACTTAGTAGTAGCGATGCTGTTTATGGAATAGCCTGTGAAAAATGTGATGAAATACAATATGTTGGAGAGGCTTGAACATTATTGTGTTAGAACGGGCCCAACTAGACAACACAACATGTAAAAGAATAAAAGAAAGTGAATGGCTAAATAGACTGAACACGATAATGCCTACGGGTTTCCACAGAAATTAATGAACTAATTAATTCCAATAAATCTCTTTCTGAATCATGTAAAATCTACAAGTGATTCAAAACTGTTTTAGAGACATTGGGTAAAGACTTAGAATAAGTCATGAATAATGGGACTCTTAAGACCTTTTTTATCCCCTTTTCCTATATTCTAGTAGATCATCTCTTTTTAGTTTATCTACTTATCTTAACGCTGCCTCTATAAAATATTCTTTCTATCCTCTTTCGTGCGTGTCAGTAGGTCTACCGAAGAGATCATTTGCAGTTAAGCCTTCTTCAAGTTTTACTAAGGAATCAAAAAATATGTTTCTTTTCTTTCCATCAAAGGTTTACCTCATTCTTGTTGTGTATTTCATTTACCATTTTATAAAACTGGGAAAGAGATTATTTGCTATGTTTCCAAATCTTACAAACAGAATGCATTAGAAAGGTTCTCTCCAAATTTCTTAGTAACAGATCTTCCCGTTTCCCTTACGTATGTACTGGTATAATGAATTTAGATCTTATTGCTGTACCATAGTTTTGTATGTAATTCTTATCAATAAATGTAAAACATTTTCTAATTCTCTAACATGTTTTCTAATGCTGCATTGATCACATTCATCACTTTTGCTGTGGTAATAATTAATGTAATCTATCATATTTGTATTTTACCAGGGACACTTAAATACAATGATTTTTACATCCATTTTCTGTCCATCCAAAATTGGTTCTGGTGCATATTTAAGCCCTTGAACTTGATTCTCTTTCTTGAAGGTTTTCCTACCACAGCAATCCTGTTGAAGCATGCTCCTTTTTTCTGTACTTCTTAATTATGTTTTGGATGGTACTCTTAAATATCTAGTGATCTTAGTAAGTTCTCTTAAATTGAGTCATTTCATTGAAAGGAAATGTTATTAAATGAAATTCTGTGTCTTGGAATTTATTTCTGTCATCCATGAATTGGTTGTTTAGTCTGGCTCGGTCAAATACTGGAATTTAGATTTTTGATGTTTGTCTTCTTGAATCGGTACCTACTCAATTTGGAGAGTAAAAATTATATGGGCAAGGTGGTTCAGCGGTTCGTGTTGGTTCACATCCGTCGTGGGTCACTGTCTGTAGGGAGTTGTCTCAGTGTTTGCGTGGGTTTCTTCCGGGTGTTTCCCGAGGTACGTGGTATTTGTGTCTGTCTTTTAAGACAGATATTGATTCTATGTGCTTCTAAACAAATGGCTGTAGATGATGTTTTAAGCTAGTGTGGCTCAAAGCATATATCTGTGCTTAATTATAACCATAAATTATGTGTTATTTATCCTCTTTAACACTATACAGTTGTTATATCTGCACAATTCCCCACTTTCATCTAAAAGCTAAATTAGCAATTACATCCATGTCATTGTTTTGAAAAATCCTTGACACAAGAATCACTTCAATAAGGTTTGAATTCTACCTTAGATTATTTGCGCCCATTTAGCAAACCAGAAGATCCAAAAATGAATTTCATGTCAAGGAGAACCACAGAAAGCTGGAATGAAAACGCTGCTGTGGTAATTTAAAGACAAGCTCTTTTTAAAACACCCTCTTTTGAGATTAATAACAAAATGTATGTGAACACATTTGAAAAATATAATTCACTCCTGTAACAAAGTTCTTTCCTTTCCTCCTGCAGTTCATAATTAGTAGAATGACCTGTAGCAGCAGTAGTACATCTTCATTTTCTATTCAGTTCCTATTCTTTTACAAAGCTTTTGTAAAAGTACTCCCCTTTATTTGCAGATGATATTATACATGCTGCTTGTCATTAACCAACCATTACTGGAAAAATAATAAAAAATACTTACAATATAATGAAATGCAGAGGAGTTTTCAAGTTGACAGGTTATATGGATGGTTACACTAAAAAAATCTTTAAAATTAATAAAATTTTTTAAAAATTGTTATTAGTTTTAACAGCTGAAATTTTTTGGATCGATTAGTTACATTATCTGGATGATGAATTAACTGACTAATCTTACTAATTTTGTATAATATACAATTAAAATGAAACTGCATTCAATTCTAGTAAAACACAATTAAAGGTAACGCTTTTTTATTGCATTTATCATGCCTGACAATCGATAAAAAATTGACATTCAGTTGATTCTGAAGTAGCCCTTAGACGTTACATCAAATATCCTGCAAGTGCTTTGTAGCGGGATAGTTAAGCGCTGAGTTGGGTGACAGCTCTCTGTTTTATATTAGGGGATTTCAATAATTGGGCAGAATCTCCGACCGAGAAATTAATGGGAAATATGCTGAGCTCAAAATACAATCAAGCAGTGGATCGTCTAACCCACTAGGCTGGCAATCTTAGATCAAATTTTCTTGGCACAAGTGCAAGTTTCGATCCAAGACCTGATGCAGTTTGATGCCAGTCAGGCAACCTTTTAATTGCCGTCTAGTTCACAACTAAAGCTTTTTTGTCACATGTACTATATCAACACTGAAAAATTCTAAGACCTAAGAAACAATAAACTGTAGAAACCATTGAAGCATGCAAAGAATTGCAAGCTACTGAGTCCATAGCACAGATTAATGAGTTAAAAATACTGGATCTTAGAGCATCCATTTCTAACAATCCAATTCAGGCCCATACCGTTCTTGGGAGAGAGCTCCACTCCCATGTGCTATGCGTGAGTTCAGACAAGTCTTGGCCCTACTTATTAAAAATAATCAACAAATCTTTCTGACAAGGCATTCTTCCTCAAGGTCTAAAACATGTCTCAGTCTCCCGTCACCTCAAAAGAAAGCAAATTTGGACCACAAGTCTCTTAGCAACTATAGGCACATATCAAATTTACCATGCAGCTCTGCAATTGAAGGATTACTTAAGTTCTTCTAGACTTCTTGACGTAAACCAGTCTGGCTTCTCACCCCTCCATCGTACTAAAGCTGCCAAGTCGTCAATAACAAATAACTACTCTGAGGTTTAGATAAAGCAGGATCGGATATCCTGATCCTATTACATCTCTCAGCAGCCTTTGATACAATTGGCCACAATGTCTTATTGTAAAGGGCGGAGCAGAATCCATGCATCCGCAGAACTGTACTTAACTGGATTAGATAACTGATCAATCTCAGAAAAATAACTAAGGGTTCTTACTCATTGGCAGCTCAACCCCCGTGACGTGGAGTTCCCTAGGGATCTGCATCGTCACCCTTGCTGTTTAACATTCATGTCCAGCTATTGTTAGACTTTATCTGGGCACATGACCTCTCCTTCCTCGTATGAAGATGAAATCCAGATCTATCCTAAAATCCAAGACTTAAGTACTCTGTCTGCCTGCCTGATAGACATTGAGAATTGACTATCCACTAGCAAGCTGAAGCTTGTCATGGGCCAGCAGTAGTTACAACTAAAAGCTCAGGCTTATTTCTGGATAAGACCGTGTCCTTCAAAAAGTTGTAAAATTCTGCATAATCTATTACCAGAAAATCAAAAAAATGAAACCATTATGCCATGTATGCAGTCTTACCTCACTGTCACACTAGACAGCTCCAGGGCAACTAAAATGCCTCTGCTCTCGTGTGGACCATTCATTCGCGTTGGGACCATATTTCCCAAATACTATTAGAACGACACTGGCTACCAATAGGACTCCGAGCATAGTTCAAATTACCCTTTCTAACCCATAAAGCACTCTTCCAACAGCAAGCCAACTATCTGCAGGTATATCGTCCTAGCAGGAATTTAAGATTTACTAATACCGCGTTTGTATACCATCTACACTTTTGCAGGTAATACCGTCTGCTGTGTTCGTGGAGTATTTTCTGCTCTCCTTTGTTGTTTTTCCTCCTACTGTTTTTACATGTATTATTATGCATTGCATTGCGGGCAGCGTTTTGAACCACTCTTTGGCCTGATACGCTTTATAACATTTAAAAATAAATACATTTCTAAAAATGTAATGTTAACCTACAGAAGTGAGCATCATCCAGCCTCAAGAATGCACCCTGCTGAGCTGAACAGCCTTTCACAAGGTAGTGAGGTGGCTGTAATACAAAGGCACCTCGTAAGCTACCACTGTGGGGGAAGTTTGTTTTGTTTGGTTTTGTAGATCCATTTCCTGGTTTGTCAGGCTTAGTGCCCTGTACATGTCAAGCTCAGTATTTCGTTTGTTGCTTTCGGGGCCCTCAAAGACTGGTCTTTGTCATGCATGTAAGCAAGGTGCTCCAGTACGCGTTAGTGAGTAGTAATGGGGTTGCCAACCCTAGTCCTGGAGAGCCGCAGGGCCATCTAATGTATGTGTTTACCAACAATCTTTAAACCGCTGTGTTTGCAATGCTATTCAGACTCCAAAAAATCTGTTTTTGCTACCTTGATAAATCAGTTAGGACTCTACAATACAAACCGTCAAAGTGTGTTTGCATAATAAAGTTTGTGGGTTAAGATGACTTGACTCAAATACCTATGCACGTCCACAGCTATTCTTCTCAGAATCTGTAATGTCTCCTTCTAAGTAATTTGTGTCTTCTCCTGTCCTGGAGGGACCATGGATGCCATTGTGGGCTCTTGCTGTTCATCATGGTTGTCCCCTGTGCTGGTGGTGTCAGAGCCCACAGTGGCTCTTTCTCTTTGGGGTACCAGAACTTCCCTGTTGTGGCTCTGGTCCCTGCTGGTTTCATGAGAGAAGTTGCTGTTTCCGGCTACTGTTTAATAGCGAGGAATGGAGCTGTGATTGGTGTAGAGCTGCTGTCTTGTGCCTTCCTACTGTTTAATAGAGAGGAATGGAGCTGTGATTGGTGGATAGCGGCTGTCTTGTGCCTTCGTACTGTTTAATAGAGAGGAATGGAGCTGTGATTGGTGGATAGCTGCTGTCTTGTGCCTTCCTACTGTTTAATAGAGAGGAATGGAGCTGTGATTGGTGGAGAGCTGCTGTCTTGTGCCTTCCTACTGTTGCTTTCATAACATGCAATATCTGTATCAGCTCCTTTTGCCGAATGAGAATGATTTTGGTTAAAGTTTTGGTTTTCTCAAATGTCATTATTGTGAGGGTGACTGAATAAAAAAACCTCTTTTAAAAGTTATATTATCATAAATATTCAAAAGAACAAAATAGCTATCGTGCAATTAGTAGAATAATATTTTTTAAATAAAATAAGTGTAATTGTAATTAATATATTAACATTCAACCTCTTATTGCATGATTTATGGTTCGATGAAACAAACATAAATTTACAAATTAAAAACAGTCTGGGAAAAAAAGTTTTACTGGCAGCTACACAGAAAGTTATTTGGTATGGCTGCTCAAAAACAGATTTAAGTGTGATAATTATATTTTCCTCCATAGGGGCTCTGAGCAAATCATTTCTTATGTCTACCGTGCATCGGTCCTTGAGTACTCAGCTTGATTGTGAAACAAAAGTCTAAGCTGATTAAACATCTCTCACGGTAGTTATTTCTGAGAGCTGTGAGTTAAATTAAAACTTTATTTGCAGAGGCTCCTTGTTTAATCGACCAATAAATTAGGGCTTTTGGTCTAATACTACATAATGTCAGGAGAGACTTGCTTCCATCTGAGGAAACAGAATTGCTCTTTGCCATGTGTAAAATGTTGAATTTTAAAAACTTTCAGAGGGTCACTATTACCCTTTAGTCTTTTCCCTGACTCTTGCCATATATAAAGGAAAAACAGATCCATATTCTTTAAAAGTAAACACATTTCAGAAATGAATGCTGAGCCAGATTGGGGGTCGACAGACTAATTAATCAAATGTCAAAGAATAGAAGAACAGAGTTAAAATAAATGAATATAATTGTGCAATCCCAAGAAAACACTGTACAACAGTGTGAGCAATAGAAAGATAAATAGAAATGGTAATCTCCATTTAGACAATACAGAAATGATAGAAAAAATGCACATTTGTTAAAATGTTTAAGGCAAAACAGCTCTAGTAAAGCGTCGGCAACGTGTAGAGAGTTTGACTTCTAAAACAACCACTTTATTCAAGCTGCATAACCAGCACTTACCTTTGGGAGAGAATTGCCAATTAGTTGTGTCGGTCCAAATGATCTCTCTGGCAAATGAATATCTAATTAAAAATGTAAATTAAAATAGATTGCCTAATGCATATTTATAGTAGGGTGCAGAAATGGATATATGTGTGCAAACCTGTTTGAATAAGAGGCAGAGCAAACTTTTCTCCTGTCAGTTTTAAAACTTGTCAAGGGCAAATGATTCTGAGGTAATTTAGTTGGCAAAGACCAAGCCTGAAAACCTGAGTTAAAGTTACATTATGTGTGAAGGAGGTTAAGAGAGAATAGATTGAATTAATGTTTTCATAAGCATTCAATTTTCTATGTTGAGTTCCATTACATATTCATTGACAAAATGACCCTACAAGTTAAACCGACTGAAAGAACAAACTGCTTATGAAGAAATATCACGTGTTTTCATAAGGTGGGAGCAGTTTGCTACCAAGAATATAACACTCTCTGAGACAACTCTTGTCTTTATATTTTGAAAACTGTATTCATACTTTTTAATACTAAATTTAATTTTACCATTCACTATGAAATCATACTCTGAAACCATTGTGCTTTTTAAAGTATCTTAAATAAAAATGTATGTATATTTTGAATATTGATATTTGCAGATAAGATTGATAAAATAATATATAGTTATAACTAATAGTACAGTTTTATGGTAATAGTACTATATAGTACTGGGCAGTATATGAAAACACTAAAATGTTGTAGATATGTATGTTTTTAATATTGATGTTAAACCATTATTGAATAATGTATAATATAGCATAGCATTTTAAATAAACCCAGAATTATAGCAGGAAGGGTTTGAGTGGGGTAGATAGTGCCAAGTAAACATATGTTAGACAAAAAAAATAAAAATAAACACCAAGCACCAATATTTATGAACTAATAAGGTGTTGGCCCACCCTTTGCCTGAACAGCTTCAATTCATCTTGGAATATTGTCATACAACTTATAAACTGTTTGTAGTGGGATATTTCGGCATTCTTAATGAAGCAAAGCCTCTAGTGAAAAAATCAAAAGTGAAAATCTACTCCAGACCCGATGTTGCTGAAATTCCCATAAATGTTCACTGATAATTAGATCTGGTGTTTTAGGGCTTCTTCCTGGTGTTCATGAAACCACTCGGGATCCGTTTATCGGTGTCTAAAGGGGCGTAATTGTCTTTGAAAATGTAGACATCTTGAGGGAACAATGTTTGCATCTTAGGGTGCACCTGGTCATCTAAAATGGCTTCATACTCCTTGCTGTTCTACTATGTGCAATAAAAAAGACTCCTGTGAGATTGCTGCCCATATCACAACAGATTCGCCACTATGTTTAACAGTTGAGAAGAGATAGTGTAGGTTGAAGGCTTCCTTTGGCTTTCTCTAAGCATAAACTCATGCAGGTGTAGGAAAAAGAGTAGAAGAAGACTCATCAGACCATATTATTTCCTCGCCAGCTCAGTCCAGGTTTTTCATCAGCTCTCCTGTTGAATGTCCGTCTATCCCTGTTGGCGGGATTTGACCACCTTTTATGCTGTCATGGTTTTCAACACTGTTCCCCTTGACACATTAAATCATTTTGCTGTTTCTGCGACTAACACACCTTTTGGTCACCAACTATTCAACTTCTTTAAAATAGGTTGATTCATGTTTGTTTCATGTTTAGAATCTCAGAGATTACTGTGTTGACTTCAAGTCCTCTTCTATATTTCAAACGTGTTGGTAATTAGTTTTGTAATTAATATGAAACAAATTAGTAGATTTTTTGAAATCTTGATTTTGTAACATTTTCGTTTTTTCTGCCAGTGGCAGTCTGTTGGATGGCAGTCTGTTAGCAGTTCAGGACTCAAAGCTTTAGGTGTGTTAACCCATACCTGTTGACGAATCTGCAAACCCTTATTCCCTTATGATCTTTATCTACAAATAGATCATCAGTAGCCAGGTTGTGCCTGGTCAGGAAGTGGCAGGAGACAGGGACAACAGGGGAGTGTTTTTTCTATTTAGCATTTTTCACACAAAAAGAATGAAACAATAATTCGACCAAAATTGGAGAAACTCAAATAAACTGCTAGCATCGGGGAAAACTGAAATAAAACATATTTTTATCCATTCACCTATTTAAATAAAAATTATGTCATGAAAGAACACCCACCAAGTTACAGCCACCAAAAGACAGAACTTTCAGTGGAACCACATATACCTTACCTAGCACTGCTGGCACTCTTTATATAGTACTTTGATTGCTGGCATCTGAATGTGGTAATAATCATAGAAACCACACTCAACAAGGTCTTTAGGGTGGGTGTTGCCCCCCTCAGCATGGCAATCCATCAGCCCCATTCTGGGTTTTTTCCTTGGGCTCGAGGGTGTGGCCACAGGCTGCATTCCAAATCAGATGAATCTGTTTGCAATGGAAATTCCATAATCAATTTGGTTTTCCCCTCCATTCACTGAACATTTTTCAATTTGTCCAATCCATTTTTCTCCCAATAGCTGGACAAACAAACCTTGCTTGTTGGACTTGGGACAGTCTTGGCGGGGGTTAGCTATTTATTTCCTTTTTCAAATTGACCTTTGAGTATCCTCAACACCGATGTGATGCTGTTTATGCTGCTAAATGTGGCAGAAAACAAACTGCTCTATTTGGGGCTTCACCTCGCCTCACATCTCCCCAAAGACATTGCAGCGGTGCTCAAAAGTGCCAATGGGGTCGCCACTGCGGAAATGAGTCCTGGAGCAAGGTAGTTGACTGACAGGTCTGTCCGGTGGAACAAGGACAATATCCTCTTGAGAGATAGGACCATTTGAAACTGTATATATGCCATGTTTCCTGGAAACCTCCGAAGCCTCAGCTGTTTCCAGGAAGCTAGTGCTATTTCCCAGGAGGTTTCCTGCACTGCTGAATATTTCATGTTTTCTCAATAAGTCGTAACACTGTGAAGATGACATGGGTCTAGATTTCCAATCTTTTCCCTGCACAATTCATTTCAATGCTGTCATTATAGAACGTATGTTTTGATTTCAAACCTGAACAAAATTATTTTAGTTGTGCAAACAGATTGACAAATACTGCACAGAACTGTAAATCTATTTAGTCTTAAGTTAACATCTGTGAATGGAATGTTTGGTTAAGCTGAACCATGTCTACATGCATTCCAAATCTCATGACACACCAAAAATCCTTTTCATGTGTTTTACACATTTGGTTATTAAAGTATGCTTAACTTTCTTGTTTGCGGTCTAGCAATCCCAATAGCTATAACTACAATATAGTGAATTGGTTAAAATGTGAAACATAACTACAATAGTAACACATTATAGGCTTACTTCACAGAAAATGCAGCCAGTGTTCCTATTAAGAAACAGACCACCCAATTAGTCAGAAAAGGTAGCACAGTGGAGACCCTGCATATTGGAAATTTTCTTAGACAATACGATAGTTGGACAGGCAAGGGTGTCGCCAGCATACTGAGAGAGATCAGAAATTCATTACTTTTTTACAGGGTTGAGGAGGCACCGCTTTAGCCCTATATTAAACTATATTAACTGCGTGTCCTTACAAATTAGGGAATCCAGGATTGGGGTCAGCTGATCTTGACGAAAAAAAGCTCTTTGGATAATTTTTGAGTAAATCTGTCTTTGTTTACCATGTATACAACTCACTGGCTGACCAACAATGATTTTGAGAAGCGATGAAGGATATTTACTAGGTGCAAAATGTATTAATCTGCAGAAAAAAGCAATGCCTCGTCATTCATTGATTTTGAAACATCTATCCAATTCAGTGTCGCCAGAGTCTAAACTGACTGACCCAGGGCACAAGGCAGGATACACCCAGGATGGGACACTAGTCTATCAAAGGGCAGGAGACATACAGACACAAACAAATGCAGGGCCTATGTTCACAACTCTTTAGACGGTGGGGGAAACCAAAAAAAAAAAAAATCGGCTATTTGCTTGGTACTGACCAAGTTAGCCTCATATGCTTCTTCTAACTTGGTTTTTGATTCCTCCACTTTATGTGCTGTTTTTGTAGCTGGAATTTTTCACTATGTTTTTATTTATTATAAAAAGCATTTATTATAGCCTGCTATACGACTGGATTACACTATTATATGCCAAATTCTGGTTTATATTAGCTTGAAAAATTCCTGCTTTGAAAAATTGTGTTGCATTGGTTTGTGTTCTTTTCATTACAGTGTTTAATTAAAAGATGTTAAAGCCTGGCTACTGAAAACTGAATTGCGTAAAATAAACCTGAATTATTGTGAATCAATAAAAAGTTTATTGATGATAAAAACAAATAATTCAAATGGAAAATATAAATGTAAATAATATCTGAGAGCGACTACTTTTATCACATTATCAGAATACTTGGAAAACAGCAGAATTAAAGTACAAACACTCACCCAGATATCCGGTTAAAGGCCAAATTAATAATAATAAGGCCAAACCAAATAATTTCTGCCTGTCGGTATTAGCCAAGGGTTTCCTTATGGCAGTAACCAGACATAAACTCCTGAAGTCTCTTTTGTGTCATTTTGGAGCATAAGTCATTTTCTACGTGACGGACTGATGAAAAGCACCTTTCTGCTTTTGCCGTGGTCACTGACATGTGATACAATCCAAACAGTTTGTGAACCTCTGGGAGTAAGATGCAGCATTTGTGCATCTTGGAGTGATGTGTTAACTGCTCACAACGTTTGCAATAGTTTTTCAGCAACGGAGAAGAAAAGGTACGAGTGTTGTACGCAATCCAGTGTTGGATTATTCAAGCATTGCCAAAACACCACCAGCTCTTCTCACATATTCATTATGAGACTCGCCGTTAGTCTGAGTGATTACAGCACCACATACACTGTAGTTGTCAAGGACTGATTTCACTGAGTCCATGCAAGTTTTGACTCTCATGTCTTTCTTGAATGTTTCAAACAAGTGGCTCTGCTTTGGTGTTAACTTGATAAGATGAGTCACCATAAACGCTAGATCCAAAGTATCCTGAAAAGCTTTATGCTTTTTACTAGAATCTTGTAGTCCCAGGTTTATAGAATGTGCCAGGCAGCGAATGTGAGTGGTGCAGGAATTTGTTGCTTGAATTCTGCTTGAAGTTCAAGGCAGGTACACTAAACCAACAATATCCTCATGAATGATGAACTCTTTGTCTGTTTACCCAGCAAAATGAAGTGACCAGCTGTTCTTTGTTGGCAACAAAGCTGACAAACTGGTTTCGTCAGCAAGTATTGGGAAAAAAAAATCCTGCCCCATGCGTCTTTTTTCAGCAGTCTCCATAAGATGTTAATGGATATGAGGTGCATCCGTTTGTTATCGATGTTGCGGGACATGTCATTTTTGTCATTTAGCTAATGACAGAGATCTGCATGACAATGATAGAGATCTAGACAGTCTTCAGCACATGGTTGCAAAAGCTGAATCAGATTTCCACTGTGGACAACCGTGTTCCGACATCCGCGTTAGAAGTAGTGTGCACAGCATTTTGAGTTCTGAAAACCAGCCACTTTGTATTCCTCCTCTGTGTTTTTGTTAAATATTAAACCCTTAGCTGTGCAGAACTGACAAAAGGTACAAAAAAGGTTTTCTCTTACTGAAAAGAGTGTTTTAGAGTGTAGTCTTAAAACCAGTAAGACTGCACCGTTGCTGTTCGCTGAGGCACTCCCATTACAGCGCGGTTGTATGGTGTCATGGTGAACTAAACTGGGTGGTAACAGCTATAATGCATTCAAAAGATACATTTTCCCTTTCTTCAGTAGCATTTTTTGCAGTTGCTATTGTGTAGTTTCTGTTGGTACCGTATCGATGGTTGTTATGGGTAGCTTGGCTGAAGTAGGGGGAAAAAATCCCTAATTGATTACTTTACTCCATTAATTTACTGTGTTTCGAACTCTCCTGTTGAATTAGGGGTGAGCACCCGAGACGAACAAATGATGCGATGATGTGATGATGAGGGCTGAGCGTAGAAATGTGTGTGACGAGCAGGAACTGCACAGAATGACTGCCTTTTGAGCAAAGTTTTTTTTTATTTGTTAAAAATGGTCAGGCCATGGCCCCTCTGTCTCTGCAGCCTATGACCCCAGCAGTGAATTATACTTTATAATGTATTTATATAGAATTTATCGATCCTAAACAATGTGTTACATTGTTAAAACACATGCATAAAATTACATGAATGGCCATGGAAAAAACAATAATATATTGAAATATAGTCTTTGTATATGTAAAGACTCAGCTGTATCCGAAATCGCCTACTCTCAATCATTATTCCTTACATTAGTGCACTAATAATATAGTCCACTTGGAGTAAATTAAATCAGTAACTGAATTAGGACAATAGGGGGCGATCTTGAACAGACATTTAGTCGCTGCTAAGTGCTAACAAAGCCCGCCAAAA
>JAOYSI010017283.1:9146-21257 GCA_025775065.1 Hiodon alosoides
TCGCTACATCAGAGGACGATCACTGCCAAAGCTCCACCTGAAACAGGGGGGAGAGGTCTACTTAGCATCGCTACATCAGAGGACGATCACTGCCAAAGCTCCACCTGAAACAGGGGGAGAGGTCTACTTAGCATCGCTACATCAGAGGACGATCACTGCCAAAGCTTTCCATTTTATTGAAATGTAGTCTAAAGCCATAATAATTTGCTATAATGCTATGTGTTAATCCTGAAGATACGTGCATTCAAATAAGTAAGCTCAGAGGTTAGTAACCAGAGGACTGCTTATTCGTAAACCTAGGAGGACACTAGGAGGGGAAAAGAAATGGTAGCCAGAGGGAAGCGGATTAAATTCCCTGATGCAGTCCACAGTTGTTGTGGCCTTGAGGCACTTAAACCCCAAGTCACTCCAGTGGCACTGCAACACGGTCGCCTCGGGAGCAACTTGGGGTCACAACAAAAACAATCTGGTTTGGTCATGCACTAAGGAACCTGGAGTACAGACTCCAGACTACTGTATCAGTAAGCAAAGGCAGGGAAAATGCAGTCGGAAAAATGGGGAACAACCCCACCCCACCATGGTGGTTTCGCCTAACCGCAACGCCCCGGCCTACCAAACAATATTAAATATTAACCACTGATACCAATGTGACCACTCTTTGGACACAACTGCTGCCTGGAGTGCATAAAGATGAACAAATAACTAATAACAAATAGATAAAGCAAAGGTCAATCAAATAGCAGCTAGCAGACCTTTCAAAATAAAAGGCTTTAATTAATTTACACAAAATACAGGGTATTGTATTGTAATGAGCGTGTATCTGCTTCCCATTGGCTGGGTAAGGGTTAAAAAGCAGGAATTGGAGGGCTTCTGAAAGGAGACCAAAAAAGCTGGAGGTTATTTTTTTGCAGTTGCTTTGAGTTTGTTCTGTTTGGTTACATCAATTTGAAAGAAACTTCTGCTCGCAGAGCCATTTCTGGTCTCATGGATTTTATCTCACATAAATCTTGCTTTGAGCGATCTCCCTCGCCTCACTGAGGGTTTCTTTCCTGGGAGCCCAACATTTTTTTAACGAGACCTGTAGACCGTTCTGGTTCTGCCGCAAAATGAGATATGTAAGATACATGTGATTGCAATCTACCTCAGTCATCATGCTACGGTTGAAACCTTGTGATTACTGGTGCATTTTGTATCAATGGTTCACTTATTAAGTTCATTGACTCCATAAAATCGCAAATAAAAATGAATATACTTATTATACTGATTGACAGCGAAGGCAACCAACTGTCTTTCATATTTCTACACTTACAGCAGATGAATTGGAATACCAGGGGGTACTTTCACTGACTGCTAATCAATTACCCGAGGAGGAAAATGAGCATTACTGTGACTGGACTGTATAATTCCACTTAACTCCCAAAGAAAGCAAACTAAATCGTAAAAAGCTAGACATTAGTAGACCAGCTGGCAGAAGGATAACTTTTAGAGAAATGGCTCCACCTTGTGGAGTAGAGAAACGACGCCGTTGCCTAGTTTTAACTATAAAAAGCGGACGTCTAAAGCAGGCGACGTAATCTACATGATTAATTTGATCCCGTACAGCAAATGAGAGATCCGTTTGGCAGAGTTTAAAGGAAACAAGTGGCTAGGAGAGAGAACCAGACACGGAACTGACCATTGATACTGCGTTTTTCCTCCGGAATAGCATCTAAAATTCGTCAATATCTGACGAATGTATGTATGTATATACTTATCTACTTGACATTCTGTTAGCGATAAAATGCACAGACTCCCATTCAACCTTACCCTCTGATGTCTATAGAATGAGGGCATGATTGTGATGACTTCACTAAATAATTGCCCAGAGAACCACTGTCCTTAAAAAACAACAACCACTAAACCGGGATAGCCAAACCACCTCGCCTCTTAATTTTCTTATTTAAATCAAATCTGCAGTAGATATGACCTCAGGGTGTGCTTTGGGGTATGTCAAAAACTATGAACCTCGAGGACCAGGGTTGATGGCCGCACAGAACTGATGGTAACGAATAACGGTGGAAACACAGGTGGAAACACTCACCCCGGGTAAATCGAGAAGTTGACGGACCAATAAAGGAAGTTTTAATGCTGCAACACTGCCAGTCACCCCAACAAGCACGCGGAACTTTGAACCGCCTGAATTTAACAAGTCGATGTTTGGACTAGTTACGTTTGAAACAGACTGCATATTACAACTCGCCGAATTAGTTAGCGATTTTACAACTGCAATACAAGACTGCGCATTAAAACTTACTAAGCAGTTATGTTACAAAAAATCAAACCAAGTTATATGCATGTTATAGAACATATTTAAAATGGTTCATTATTGGTACGAGATTTTAAACACTGGTCAGACAACCTGCTGAATATTTGAAAAGTCATATTCAATTTCCGTAAACATTAGCCTGTAGATCCCTAGAGTGGAACATTAGCACTTCCTCCGGCCAGGAGGGCCCACTGCAGCTCTCCATAAACCTTATTTATTGTTGTTAAGCTTTGCGCCTTAATGAACTTAATGTCTTGCGGTATGTGGGTGTGTTGTAATTAATATATAAAAGTATAAAAATAACTTTTCTGCTTGTATCATTCACTTGGCATTCTGATAACTATATTTAGAGTCATTCACAAATCTAATGGGTGGATTCTTAGGGCGAGTGGCTACATATGAATATGACTGGGTGGTTATTAGTTTGATTTTTGTGATAGATGATCTTCGTTGTTAAATGCAATAACGTAGTTTATCAACAGCGTTAACATTAGCATACAGTATATCGCAGCATACAGGCACTTTCATACAAGGAGGCGCTCATCCGTCTCTCCAGTAGATGCTCACCGTTTTACCATCCCGTAACTATATTACTATATTATATTACACTCAATTAATAATAATAATAATAATAATAGTAATAATAGCAATAAACTGAATTAAAACAATGCAGTTTTATTTTTCTATCTTAATAGATTCAGAATAAAACATGTCACAGTGAGAAATGCATTTAAATTTCCCCCATTTGTTTTGTTTTTTTTGCAGAAATGACACCAATTCCTTGAAAATTGGTATTTGAAACCACATATACCCAAGAAAGGTGCACATAGGCAAACATACAGAAAAGAATGTGCGTAATTTAAGTATGTCTTCTGTACGGAGACACACATAGGCTATCTCTAAAGACTTTATCCAGATCTTTCTATAATAGTTATATTAAGCCAGCGTAATATCCTGGGAGTGTCAACACTGAATGTCCTGTCAATCACACATACAAATAGTGTGTGCACCAAAACTATTGTTGTTTTACACATCACATGGGTATATATGAGGAGTTTCATCCTGAACCTGCAGTGATTAGACTGGAAACAGGAAGTTCAGAGGCTGACTCGAACCCAGATCATCCTGTTCCAGCCACATGGTAATCAACTCAACATCTTTTTTCTTTTCGTCCGTACAGGCATGTCATGACGCATTATAACTCCACGTTTCTAATCAGTGCAGCCACAATCCACTGACTCTCATTAAGCATACATGTACAACAATTGTACGTTATTAAAAAATTAAGGAAAAAAAAAAGGCAAAACACATTTAAAATTATATATGAAGGCCGGTTTCGATAAAGATAAGCACACTGGATATTAAAATTCTTAAATATAAAAGACTGCCATGACAGAAGGCGACCTTTGTATACGTAGATTTGCTTTAGCATGGGTACACTGTAAAACTGTGTCAGTACAGTCCTTCATAAGTAGATTGAGTAGACTGAAGAGAGGGCGCTTTGCCAGCGTGCGCGTACTGCTAGATGCCTTGGCAACACTGCACTTTTGGCTTGTGCTCGGTGGGCTGGACTTGGATAGACACCACATTGTTGCTAGGAGATGTGTCATTTTCCCTGCTGTCCGACATTTGCTTCTGGGAGACGATGAGGTAGATTTCTGCACAGAGATAGCATGGAGAAGGTTCTATAAAAATTGAAGAATAGACAAGCTACCTTGGGGTGACGATTTTCTCTCTCACTGGACTGAGTAGCATTGGATTCCCAGCAGAGCTCCATGAAACACTAGCTTAAGTTTCTCAAAGATGACCCTTTAGGTATCTTGTCAATAACAGGAGAAATGCAAGCCAGATTTGCAGTTAATAAGTTTAGTTTGCATTAACAGTTTTTCCCATTCCTTTCCATTTCATTGATACCATCTGTGTACGGTACTGGATTAAAAGAATGTAATACATAGCAGACCAACTTACGGGCTCCATTTAGACGGCAGCCCAAGGGGATCTGCTCGTCTTATCCGACGCATGCGTACAATTGAACTGCAGAAATCGTTTCGTGTCGAGTGGGGTGTACAGACGAATAGTTGGGCAAGATATTCAGAGCAGCGCCGTTTTGTTGGTTAAAACGTAACCCCACCGTTGTCACACCTATATGTAGATATTTTAAGCCAACCCTTTTAACAATTGCGTATGCACTGGCTCCACCATAACGCACCAAGACATTTCCAACCTTGGCTTAGCCACGCCTCAACTCACCAGAGTCAGCTCCTTATTGCCCTATTTTGTTAGGGCGTAGCGTTTTTTGATAGCCAAAATGTAGCCCTAAACGTCTTCAAAAAGTTTTAAAGAAACATTATTGTTCGTAATTCGAAAATAAGTGATGGTACAACCACAACTTCACCTGGGTTTATCTTAATTAAATGGGCCCAGCTGTTGAAGGACTTCGCTTTCACAGATACACTTACCTGTCAGAATGGTCTGAAAAGCTGTCTCAACATTGGTAGAGTCCAAGGCTGATGTCTCAAGGAAAGACAAACCGTTCTTCTCTAAAAAAAAAAAACCATAGGAACAATAATCCACACACATAATGTCATGCTATAGGTGTCTGCAGGCAGTCAGCTCTGGTTTGAGTTATATTACACGTATACCCCTGTACAGCATTAGGTAAGTGAGAAAAAGGATGTATGTATGTATATGTGGCAGGTAGTAGATGTGTGACGTATTGGCCAGCGGGTAACCTGCAAATGCCCGGCCCTCGTCAGTAGGCACGGCCCTCAGGTGGCGCAGGTCGCTCTTGTTGCCCACCAACATGATGACCACGTTGCTGTCTGCATGGTCACGCAACTCTTTCAACCAGCGCTCCACACTCTCGTAGGTCAGGTGTTTGGCAATGTCGTAGACAAGGAGGGCGCCCACCGCTCCCCTGTAATAGCTGAGGACACAGATCAGAGATGCTTAGGACAAAAAAACGCTCCCCAAAAGCCCGCAGGTTTACAACCACAACCCAAATCCAAGCCACGATTCCAGCATATTTTGCCGATAACGGCTTTAGGCAACCATTCTTACTATATTTTTCTGCATGCATGGGTTCACGATAACTGGATATAACTAAGAAATCCAGAGGGGGTTGTATGTTGTGAGTCATATCCTAGCGTTGGAAACCAAATAGGCCTGTTGAATTTGAGAACAATGCGAGCCCAAGACTGAGAAAGCTAGAGATCCAAACTCACGCAGAGGTAATGGCCCGGTAGCGTTCCTGCCCCGCCGTGTCCCAAATCTGGGCCTTCACGGTCTTCCCATCCACCGGAATGCTGCGGGTGGCGAACTCCACCCCGATGGTGCTCTTGCTCTCCAGGTTAAACTCATTGCGAGTAAAACGAGAGAGCAGGTTACTCTTCCCCACACCAGAGTCTCCAATCAGAACCACTGTAACATCAAGAGGAGAAAAGAAGCAAACCAAGAGGAATGGTGAGTTAAATTATTATAACATGGTACAGTCATAGGAAAACCCCTGAAAGTAAGAAACAAATAGTAGAAATCCCCCCCATGCTTTGGGACTACAAATAATCTCCATTGTGAGAATGAGAAGCTTGCTTGGTTGACTGACGGAATGCCCAAAAAGGCAGTAAGGGATGTTTGCATTCGTTCCCTTGTATTGTTTTTTAATGTCGTGAATTGTTTTGTGTAATGTTAGCCTATGGGCCGAATGCCGTCGTCGTCGACCTGAGAAGTTAGAACGGTATTCCTTCTGTCGGGACCCCAATTTATTACCAGAAACGTGAAACGTTTGTGTACGAATAGTTAACGAAGGTTGCAAAAACTTTACCCAATAAAGAACAATTCTGATAAAGTGCCAGGATGCTTGGAGGAAACCCAAATACAACATTATCGGGATGCAAAGCAGCCTTTAAAATCTGTTTTTACAAAGGCATTTTAAAAGCCAACCGCCCTCGTCACTAATCGGTGTTAAAGATCCAGTCGTTATTTAATTTATTTAAACGTGCATTCTAGATTCATGATCAGCGAACTACATTTTTAAAGCCCTCTAGTTTATACCGTTCAGACTATAAAATCGCCCATGCCAGATCGCTGCACGGGTTATGTCCGAATTTCACTTGGGACCCATTTACTTCTTTATAAACGATGGGAACAATTTATTGCTGCTGAATTCTTTCACAAACAGCAAAGGCTCACAATCTTGGAATACAGCCATTAGACATCAGTAATTAACCCCTTTTACCAATAACTACTATTATTTAATTTGGTCCTACTTATAGGTTCAGTAATAGTTATCATGCTGCTGGCTATTCGTAGCCAACACAAAATGTATTTATGTAAATCGTGTCTTCTCTATCTTTTCTTTTCTTTTTTTTTAAACAAAAAGCAATTTCTAATTCCGATTTATCATGAAAGTGGAGTAATATTACTAGCATATAAATAGTAAAATATTTTAAACAATAATACATAGCACTGTAAGAATACAAAGACGCATTTACCTTTAAACAAGTAATCGTACTCATCGTCCCGGGTCCCCATTCCCCACGAATTGAAAACGACAAACTACCGTGACAATAAATGTTATGGTACCTTGACGTAAAAGCAAGTGTCCTGGCCGTTATAAAATACCGCTTGTTCACTTCCAGATATATTCCAAACCCCACTTCCGGGAACATCACGTTTTCGTAAGGAACCATACGTTGATTAGAAATATTCGTTAACATGAAGAAAATCAAAAAGCAAACAGCAGAGCCTTTATCATTGTGTTTATGCACCTGTAATTGGCAAGATTATTTGTTTTATTTTGAATGAAACATATTCCAAGATTAATTTAAACTAGTTCCGTCGGTGAGATGCACGCACTTCGACAATAGTGCTAACTCTTAATCCAGATGTACTAAAACCACTCAAAAGAAATCTACGATGAGGATGAAACAATAACAGAAAATAAATATTAGTGCGACTTTTGGTGGCGGTATGAGGTACTTGAGTAAGGCAATTCTGATGTTTAAGCCCTTTAGTTTTCAAGAAATAGATTATATCCATTTCTACCATACGCAGTAAAGACTCCATAACCTTGACCTCCAGTTTGCTGCAATCTCAGAAACATAAACACAAGACTGCTTGGCGAATGTACCAGCAAATTGACAGTGACCAGCCAGTATTAAGTGTATGTACGAAGACACGAATTAATTCACTTTGGGTATTGAATCCATTTTAAAAACGAGTACCAACTGCAATCTCTCAGGAAACATCTCCCTAATTTGAAAAACTGCACAATATTGTCCTACCGTTTTTTAAATGGTTGAATACGTGTCTGGCAAGACATCTACCTAGCTAAATCTGAGTCCTCACTACCTGTTCATTAAGAATTGCACATCAGAACAAATCATAATCGCCCTGATTTACACTGAATAGTAAGAATGTTATATAAAAACATTGCACACCTGGGTTTATCTTAATTATACATTATAAAACAAGATCCTTCCCCTTACTGGCATCTCTGAAGAAAACGTCCAAAATAGGAGACAGCACAGGTTCAGTTGAGTGGCATACCATACACAGCGATACATAAGTAACCAAACCATGAAATGTGTAAATGGACGATAATAGATAGATTGTGAAAAAGCAACTATATTATAACATTCATTTGTATTAAGAAAATGTTATACACTACCAAGTGCTGCGAACATGCAGTGATTGTTAAGTGACACAGACACACACCATTCTTCACTTGACAGTTCAGAGGAATGTAGAAGTAATATGATGAGCAAATGATCAAATAAACTGATACACATTTTATTGTCACCTTCTACAAAAGATTTTTGTAGCGAACAATGGCAAGACAAAAAAAACCAAAAAAATGGGCCCAAGAGACAAAACTAGAAAAAAATTACATCAACTTTTCTTTAATTTCCTGCTGCTCCATTTCCAAGACACTCTCTCCCTCTTTCTCTCCATCCACTGGCATCCGGCACCTACTGGAAAGAGAAACAGATTTTAAATGACAGATTAACAAGAGGCCTGTAGCAGGTGGCAGTGATCTTGTCCCCAGTAGTTCAGTTGTGCACAACAGGCAGGCGTTACTCACGTTCATCAAATTAAATGCAAAGCTGGTATTGCTCTGTTATGAATCGGGAACCTGAAGAAGGTAAATATGTGGGATATAAACTTTGTTTGGAAGGGCAGAACTAAAGGGAAAGTGCCAATGACTGAGCTATATGCCAGTATCCAGAGCTAGCTCAGTGTGGTAGTGGTCAGAGAGCAGACACTGGAATCTTATCTGCCAAGAAGCCCTATCTGAAGGTTCCTGCATTATCACCTTAACCTTGCCTGTACAAATGTTGTTCCTGAGTACTAGACAGCAGAACAGGAAGTTCCCTGTTTAAACAGGTTTTTAAAGTTCCGGAAACCCCTTTACAACTTAAAATAAGAAGAACGCAGATGCAGAAAAAAATGTTGAAACTGACAGTGTGTATAGTAAAAACCTTTACCGTGGACACATTTTTAGATGCATGGTCTGAGAGAAAAAAAAAAAAAAAAATTAAAATTTAGTGCCTTTTGTGCAGACGACTAAGAAGAGGAAAAAAAGAAAAAAGACCCATGCCAACTATTTAATATAATACTGTATATTAGCCTATGTTGCTAGTATGTGCTGGTTTCATAACACCGTGGATATTGACTTCCAGTATTGAGTCGTTAAACTTTATCATTATGTTTTTAATAATAGAAATTAATACAACACCAAAATGTTCATATTTATGTAGGAAGACAAATATTCTTGAGGACACTGTAATCCTAAAATGGTAACTGTATGGAACCATCGCACAGGAAGCCCGATGACTTGACAGACCCTGTCGGCAGGAACCAGACTCAGTCTGTGTGGAGTCTGGAGCTACAGTACACTGCTCAGTACTGGAGCAAACTCAGGGCCACCACACACACACACATACATACACACACACACACACACACACACACAGACGCCTGAGCTGGGATTCAAACCGGCACCCTTCTGCTTCCAAGCTCTCAGCTCTAACTACTGCTCCACCCTAATGGCCTATTCACACAGCTTACCCTTTTCACACCTGTCCAGTAGCTGCCTTTGGATGCTTCCTATGGATCAGAAACTCCAGTTAGGGTCCAACAAATATGTACTTAAACATTGCCCTTCATATGTTTTCATTAATATGTTTTGCACTAATGATGTAATGTCCATTTTGTGTGGATACACTGTTTAAAATAAATAACAATCATTTCAAGGCTTTTGGTAAGGAGGGAATTAATCCAAGTTCCTGCAGTTCCCCAATCTATAATGATAAAATTCACTTGGACCAATAGGCAAGTCTCTTCTCCGCGAGTGAAGGCCGCACCCAACCAGGAGAACCAAACAATTCACACTACGTTTACATGTGAGCATGTAGTAATAAAAATGCTATAAGTAACAGCGTAACTACTTGCCACTGGTTGGTACTACGCTAACATTTTCGCCCTTACCGGAATATCAATAACTACCTTTAGATTAATCTTCTGAGCATTCGCGGAGACTCTTTAATGGCCTCCGAAAGTAAATAATCTGCTTCAACAGTCGTTTACATAAAGAGACGGAACCGGAAACACTCGGGAAGAATTATACGGTACCCCACCACAATTGAAAAACGAGGTGCAAACATAAGTAAAACTTCGATATCCAGGGCCACATGTAACCGATACTACTTAATGTCTTAAGGTAGTCGCCACTACAGTTAAAATAATAAGAATGAATTCTCAATTTCAATTCTTAACAGCATAGCAAAAGCTGTACACGATTTGTATTGGTCGGTAATACAGTCCGATTGGTCATTTTGTCACGCCAATTGACCGGCCAATCTGTTCTTATTAGGTTTTATATATGAACTATGGGTTAAGCAATATTTCTAAGAGGGATCACACCAGACAGAACGTCACAAAGTCACTTACCGATGGCTGAAATTTATTTTTTTGCTACCTGTCATGCAACCGTACTCCACAGTCTCCGTCATTCGCCAATCTCCCAGACATGGTGTAGTACTCCCAGACATGATTGTATAAATCCGAGAGTCACTTCGTACACTGCCTTAATGTTCTACTGTAAATGGCTGAAAATTTTACTTGCTACTTGCAAGAGATATACACTCAACGCATTTTTCTCATAGATGAGTATTAACGAGAGTATGCGGTGAATACTTGGGACTACTTTGTCTCTAAATGTGAATTGGCTAAGAGCGTACACTTAGATACCGGAGTACTTTTAAAAATACCATAAATAAAGATTTAGTTATTAACTGCATTAGTAATCGATTTTTTTTTTTTTTAAAACAAAGAATTGAAAGTAAATATTTGTACGGCTTATAATAATTGAATATATTTGAGCGGATGACCACAAGTGACTAGCATGTTTATAAAAAAAAGCGCGGGATGTTTTTTATTTTGCTGTAAATGTGTTTCTGCAGATGGCAGTTCCTGTTTGGTCGTGTGGCAGTTATTTTAGCATTTAATTTACAGTTCACTTATCACGTATCTGTTCACGTATCTGTTCGACAATGCCGACGGCAACCAAAACCAAAGTCGACGCTAAAGAGTTTATGAATTTTCTGCTGTGAGTTGTACCCTGGCATTCCTGGACTCCTGGCCGTCTTGCTTATTGACTAACACATTAACTAGCCTGTTGTCGATGCTAATCTACTGACGAATGTAACTTCACTGTTTTTAAAAAGTGGTCTTTTACTATGTTAAAAAAAAACAATTAAGTCCTGTCTCTGAAAAGAACCAGCCTTAAAATGTATAGCATGTCAATATTAATTTAAGCCAATTTCTGTTTTAGGAGTGTCAGAGAGGGATGCGACAACCCTGTTTTATTCGAGGTATAAAAGCATCACGGGTCTGGCTTATTTTATTTATTTACATTGACTGACATTAATTTGGTTAATTGTTTTTTAAGGGAGATATTCAGATTCAACTTCTTCAGGGAGTGAAGATTCCTTTACATGACATCAACGGGCTTGTTTTTGTCTGTAAGAAAGCAGTAAGTTTTATATATTAGAACAAATATTTGTGTTCTCTTTGCACATTATGCGTAATTCCACTGATAACGAATAGATGTGGTTTTTGTTTTTTTGAAGATTCCAAAAGGTGAACATGAAGAGGAAGAGGAAGAGGAGGATGATACTGAAAACATTCATCTTAATGAGTCTGCTCATCAAACCACAGAGAGGTCCCAGCCTTTGACTGTACTGAAAGCGAGGTGACTTGTTTTTTTTAAATGTGTGTGTATATAAATATAAGGGTAAAATGCATTTTTTAGTTAAGCGTGTTAACTTTGGTTTTGTTGTACAGGCAGCTCCTGTCTTGGTACGTGATTTCCCAGAACCCCAGCATGTCTCAGGAAAGTACCCCAGCTTTGCCCCCTATGTGGGTCTACTGCGACATGTCGGACTCTGAAGGTACCAGCTGGTTGGGCGCAGAGACGATCTGCAGCGGCAGCAAGGTTGCCGCTGTCAAGTTCCACAGTGTGGCCTGTAAAGGTAACGTCACCAGTATGTGTGAACAGAGCTGTTTTCTCGCATGAGAGCGCACGGCCAGGGTGAATGGTATCGCCTCTGATCTTGTCCCTTTGACTGCGCTTTCCTTTTAGGGCCAGTTGTGGGGAAAGCTTCGTTTACTACTCTGCAGGCCCTGAAGGAAACCCATAAGAGAAGGCACCACCAGTCAGCTGTGAGTAAGGTGCCCTCCTGGGCCGTCAGCTTTGAGTAAGGTGCCCTCCTGGGCCGTCAGCTGTGAGTAAGGTGCCCTCCTGG
>JAOYSI010017293.1:0-36975 GCA_025775065.1 Hiodon alosoides
AAAGCGGTGTCTGAGTCTATGCTTGAACCCAGCAGAGTAGTAGCACTCCGACAAAACGCTACAATATATATATATATATATTTTTTTTTTAGAACAAGTTTTTAATTTCACTGTCCTTAAACCTCCCCTTGTATATGCAGTAAAAGCACAGCAGGGACACGATGTGGACATCAACCGACGCAAAGAGCAGTTGGACCAACACATTGAAGATCTCTTAAAGGAGTGTGCCATGGTGGAGAAGGACACCAGTAAGGTAATGTAGTCAATGTCTGAATATCTACTGTTTAATAAGTCGGTAGCCACTTTTACGAATATGTTAATGTACTAATGGTGGACATGAAGTAAATATACCACCACAATGAGACATTTTTCTAATTAGGCTAAAATCCTTGTTTTAAAATGCACTGTCAAGTGCCAAGATGCTTAATACATTTATGATGATTAAGGACATAACGTTATGATTATAACGGACATAAAAATGCACAATCACCTAAAAAAAGGACGCTCCCGGTTATCGACCGGTTATATACCTGTTACCTGTAACATGTAATTTCTGTAGTTGCTGAGATCTAGTTTTGTTTTTCTCTCCTGATTGTATAGTTCCAACTGCTGACGAATCAGAAGTACAAACTACTAAAAGAAAGGGAACAGCTGGGCCGACATTTGAGAGAGGTATTTTGTGTTTTGTATTTTGTATTTATTTGTGTGGTTATTTCTATATTTTTGTCGTGTGTGGGAATTTAGTTGTATTTAGTTAAATTTTTCTCCCGCACAGAATCGGAGCAAGAAGATGGAGACCCAGACCAAAGTTCTGCATGATGCCCACATCATCTGCTGTACCCTTAGCACAAGTGGGAACGTGGTCCTGGAGTCTGCCTTCCGACGCTTAGGCCATGAGCCGTTTAACTGTGTGATTGTGGACGAGGTAAATGTTTTTGGTCCATTTGACTGTTTAACTTAAGCTATTTTCAAACAGTTGTTGACTGGTTTGCAATATATATTTTTTATGTAAATGGTACAGTTTAACTTTCTGCTGCTGCTACCTACAGGCAGGACAGGCCACAGAAACTGAGACGCTCATCCCCATGCTTCACCGCTGCCCTGCTCTGATCCTTGTTGGGGATCCTGAACAACTACCCCCAACTGTTGTCTCCCAGGTAGCGTCCATACAAAACCTATGAACGATTTAAAGGATACCAAGTAATTTTTTTTAAATCAGAATGCGTAGTATGTAGTAACATATTTTTCATTTTTCACCCCATTTAACCAATTTATATCTATAATTTGATATTGAGTATTCTCTTGCCAATCATGGATGTCACAGGAAGCCAGCGTAGTTGACAATGCTGTGGTTGGCTATCCTGAAACTTTATTAAAAAAAGGACATAAGCAGCCTTTTCCTCTAGTAAACACACATAAAGTAAACGGTATCATTCAAGACAAAAAAAATTTAATGTTTTAATTTAATTTAATTTTGTTTTGTCTAGAAAGCAAAGGAGCTGAAGTACGACCAGTCATTGATGGCTCGTCTGTGGAAGTGTCTTCAATGCACGGCATGGAAGAATCCCCAGATCGGCTGTCCCATAACTTTTCTAAGCCAACAGTACCGCATGCATCCTGACATCTGCGAGTTCCCCTCAAAGTACATCTACAAGAAGATGCTCAAAACAGATGGGTAAGGTGGTGAATTGTAGAGCGGTGACGAGCTTGTGGGACAAACAAGTGCTGTAATAGTGCACAGATGAGACAATTTCAGTGTTATCTGCATTGACTTTTGACTGCTAGTGGTGTCTTCTATTGAAAAATCTATTGAAATGTGATGTGTGTGGTGTTTTTCAGTGAAACGGCACAGAAGAGATGTGCAACCAGTTGGCCCTTCCAGTCATATAGACTTTTTGATGTAATGGACGGCTATGAGGTTAGAGAGGGGGAGTAAGTGTTCCTAAAAACTTAATCAAATATTTATTAATACATGAAGTAACCATTAACAATAATGATTTAAAAAACGTGTAAAAATTATTAGTTACTTTATTTATTTTTAAAATTATGCTGAGCTTTATAATAGTTTAAGCTTACTACAGAGGCAATATTTTAACCTACCTGGATCTTAGCCTTTACCTAAATAGCTTAGTTACATAAATGTATTTTAGCGAGAGGGGGGTAGTGGGTACTTTGAGTTATGATAGTATCATCTGTCAATGAACATTATCATAGATTCAATGAACGTTATGAAATATTTCTCATGTTTGTCTTAAATCGCAAACATGAATTTACATATAATACGTATAAATTAAATTACTCAGTTTACTGCAAAACATCTGCTTCTTAGATATCAATTTCTTGATATCAAACTATTGTTTCAGCAATGTTCTTTCATTCATAAACTGTAAGTGTGAAACCTTGGAGAATAAAATGTGGGTAAATCTTTGATTAAGCTAGCAATTAAGAAACCTTGTAGTGTCAGTCTTGTAGAATTAGTTGGAAGTTTGGAAAACTGAATTAAATATTTTTTTCAGCCTTTTTATGAAAAAGTAAACCAATGCTGGAGGATACTATTGTGTTCTTATTTTGTTGGTATTTAAAACTTTTTCAGTTCTTTTTGCAACCCAAAAGAAGTTACTCTGGTGATGTTCCTCGTCAAGCTGATTTTGGAGAGACAGATCAGTAGAGTTGGTGTCATCACCCCCTACAATGCACAAAAGCGGAAGATCCAGGAATCCCTCAACCGTGAGATGGCAAAGGAGGAAAACAAAAACATCCAGTAAGATTTAAATTTCTTTAGGTTTTTGAAAAGACGTTAAAATGTTTTTAATTGAAAGAGTACTAGGTTACTTGATGGATCGATCTGCTTCAAGACTAACTGTAAAATACTTCATGTAGTTAAAACTCAAACTAAGTGACGGAGCATATTTGTACTTTACCTTTGCGCTGGCTGTAGAATGTATTGCAGAAAAGCAAAAGGACATGGCATGTACACTTAATGGCATCACTTTTTTCAGGGTTGAAGTAGACACTGTAGATGGTTTCCAGGGCAGGGAAATGGACTGCATCATTGTCTCTTGCGTCCGGGCAAGCAGTGAATTTGGCTCCATTGGGTGAGTCAGATGAGTGAAGTGTTGGGCTTTATTGGGACTGTAGCACAACTAAGTTTGGCCTCCATGAGTCTGTAGGCTAAGCAGTGGATGAGGCTCCCATTGATTGGAGTCATTTCATTTTGTTATTTTAAGATTGAAACTTCCCATGTTTTCTTACTGACCAATGTTTCACTTTTGAATATTGCCTATCCACTAAATTTCAGTCTGTTTTTTTGAGATCTCACCTAATATTATATGGGAGGAAGGAGTAAAAAAATGTGTTCATTTTAGGTCAGTAATTTGTGATTAGTTATGCAATGTTTGATTACTGTGTGTCTGTGGCATAGGAGATCTGAGCTTAAAATGTGAACTTCCTTTTATGGTAGGTTTTGTTTTTTCGCACTGCCTTTATCTCCCACCCCACCAGTCCTCTGTCCTAATCGCGTCAGTTAAGCTTTCACCTCATTAGCAGTGCCATTAGATTAATTTGTTATATAGAGGTTCGGCGTTAAATCTGTTAACCTGTCAGGTGTTTCACCATTTTTTTTTTTAGCTAGGCTGTTAAAATTAATGTCAGTTAAAATGCAGGATGGCTGACATAATCAAGAATTTCAATTTTTGATAGAAAAAATTGACTTGTTTTCAATCTAAAAAAAATACAGACTAGATTAATATTTAGAAAAATGTGTACTTTAGTCTTGTACTGCAAATGCATGTATTTTTCACCCACAGATTTCTTGGAAATCGGCAGCGGATGAATGTAACAATCACAAGGGCGAAATTCAGTCTCTTTATATTGGGTCATCTACGGACACTCAGGGTATGTACACTTGAACATTAAAGGTAATGTTAAGCAAACCTCAGGCATGTTACACTTTTTTTTTTTCGCCTGCAGGAAAATGAAGACTGGGGTGCGCTGATACAGGACGCATGTAAGAGAGACACTATAATAAAGACCCATGAAAAGGATTTCAAAGCAAATGCCCTGATGATCTTTAAGCCAGAACCCGCGCTAATGAGGAGCTTGTCATTTCCCCCGAAAGTGCTGAACATTTCCTCTAAAGTGGGTCATGCTGACGAAGCCCCATCCCTTGTTGGACACAAAGCCACAGCTTCTACTTCCACCGGTTGTGCCGAGAGTAGAGCAGGACTCTCCTCCGGTCACCGGATATCAGAACGTCTCCCAGGTAGCATAGCTAGGAAAGGGAGGAGCCCACCTAGACTACCAGTCAGGCCTCCGGCATCAGAACGGCCCAGAGACCCTCGGCTGGACAACCGAACCAAAGAATTGTCTGCCCGGTCTTTACTGTCTTGGTCAAAAACCTTTGATCCTGCCCCTCCTCTTCAACAAAGCAGGGAAGGAAAGGACCACCCCCTCTCCTCAAGATTTTCCCCTAGCACAAGTGGTGTTGCCAGGGAGAGGCATGCTGTGCCCCAGCACAAAACTGAGTCCCGTCAGAAAGAATCGAACAGAGGGACCTCATCTCACCTTTCCCGGAGTTCACAGGGCCATTACACCCGGCCTACAAAACGACCTTCTGGTTCCCAATTGACAACAGAAGTCACAGCAAAGAAGGGAAAGAAGGACTTTTAATTCCCCCAATGCCCCTTTTGTTTGTTTGCTTCTAGTTGGAGATGTTTACACTCTAATTGCTGTCTAATTGCTTAGCTTGTTTTGTATAATTCTGTAATGAGTATACCATATGACGGTTCAGTTGAATTAATCCAGTAACATTTTAAGTCTTTTGATGGGACCTTTTCCATAACATTGAAGTTTGACATTGCTCTACCTAGTAAGAGATGTGGAGTAATTGTGGCAAGTCTCTAGGTTAAACGTTATCTGTAATATACTGCAGTTTGTAACGCAATATATTAACATGAGGAACATTTTTTTATGACTTAAACCGCTGTTAACAACTGCTCACAGATTGTAAAATGGATGGCTTCGTCATCCGATTGAGTATTTTGAAATTAATATAATTTGTCTACTGTGTATTTGACATAAACCCTATAGTATAAACATTCAGTGCTATCTGGCCTTTACATGAAAACTTGCATTTTGAATGACCTGATCTAATTTGGCAAATCAGAGGTAATTTAGTGCTTTAAAAACGATTCCATCAGTTGGATATATTAGTTAGTTTTCCTGAATTGTTAAAAATGCCCAAAGGAGCTTGTATTCGTGTGTTTTTTTGCTTTAGTTTTCTATGTTTTTGTATTATAGGTTTTCTATGTTTTATACATTTGTTCGGTTTTCATGTTTCCCATCATGCACTTTTAATTCGGGGCTTTGTTCTTTAAAGTATCTCAGATAAAGAAATCCTCCGAAATATCTCATGCTTTAGAATTGTTTTGCGGTTTTTTTTTATTATCTTGCTCTCTTGTTGGGGTTACAATAAACAAATGGATAATTTGCAGTGGGATTTGGTGCCACTCCCACGTCTTTCTTTTGAGGTCAGAATACCTACATCACTGTGGAGTGGGGAATCACAGCAGTGCCTTAAGGATTGCTTTAAACGTTTGGGCAGGTTAAAAAAAACACCAGTACATGTTGGGTCTCCGCATATAGCATTACGTGTTTTCCTTGTCATATTTTAAAAAATATGGTTGTTTGGTTATTTAAAAAAAAAAAAAAAAATCAAGACCTTTCCTTGTTTTTAATGTTTTGAAAAGGATTTGCTGTAAAATAAGCTAAGGCCATGTCCATGTAAACTTCCGAGAGTAAGTCTTGTCTCAGGACTGAATGTCGTAGTTTACTACTTTTAAATGGTTTAACCATTCCTATATGCGAAAAGTTTCTTGTAATGGTGGGTTTGACAATGCCTGTAAAAAATTAAATAACGTTTTTTTTTTTTTTTTTTTTTACAATTACAAGTTTTGTTAATTTGGCTGTAACAATAATTTTAGAAAAAAAAATCCGTATTGTATATGTTTTCAAGTTATATTAATCTGTTAAACTGTCCTGCAAATTAGCCTTTATATGTTGGGTTTGAAGTTCAATTTTATTTTTTAATGCAGGAGAAATATTTCCTACTTTTATCTGACTTGAGCAATTAAATACAATTCTAGAAGTTAATATCTCAAAGTTAAAAACTAATCCCACCCCCATCCTTGTCATACTTACCATTGAACAGTATTGTGGTCCCAATCGATGGTACATACTGAAACTGGTTTTGTTTCAAGTGTGTGGACAGTGATTGAGTTTGAACACTTCTTCACAAGTATGTTAACTCAGGTTGCAGTCTTTCTTTGCTGCTGTAATATGACGCGATGATGCAGAATCTTTGTCAAATTGCAGTTTGGTGTCTGTGTTGCTGACTGGACATGACCTCAGCAAAGGGAAAACAAAATGCCTTTTTTTGGTCTTGTTGGTTTAGGAACCTCCATGCCAAGGATTAACTAATGTTTGATTTAGAATAACTCAGGTGTTGACTGGTGTTGTCCCTATGTTGGCCTTTAATAATCAGTTTAATTAATGTTTTAATTTATTTAACCATTCCCCCTTCTCCTCGGCATTTATAAGGATGTAGCTAAGGAAGAAACAGACGGAATACATTAAGAATGAATTCATTTGTGTCATTATTGCAAACATCACATTGTTTAAACTTCTGTGACGTTCTCCTTAGAATGTGTTGTGTTGGTTGACTGGATAGAGAGATGTCTGGATTTGTAAAATAAAATTATTTTATGGTAAACATTGGTCACTTGCGCATTTTATGCTCATTATGCAAAATATGCGGTGGTTGTAGATGTTTGGGTTCCTCTTCAGTGTTTTCTGTGTCCAGCTTAGCGGTAGAATAGGAATAGGATGCACGGCTAGGAAATGGGCATATTGGTATATAGTATTAAAAGACTTGTTCAATTATTTCTTAGTTTTAATTATAACTTGGAACAAAAATAATTTCTACAAAAAATATTTAAATAATGTAATTATATAATGGTAACATTTCTTTTCATTAGAGTTTTAGATTTCTTAGATCTCATTTGGATACATATATTCTGTTTTCTTCCTGAATACCATGTGACGTAGGAACACTCCTTCCTATTACAATCAGTAGATACTGACTAAAATTGTCTTTCCTTTCCCTCCCCCCTTATGTTAGTCGGGACTCGGACGCAAAATTGTAGCAAAGAAAAGAAACGTTTAAACAAGTCTCGTTTCGTAGGACAATTAAACCTGACTTAAGATTTAAGTAGGTCTCAGCAGCGATTACAAACGTCTTAGTTCAAAAAAACAACATGGATAAGTGCAGTACTTAAGTGGGGTTCAACTTAGAACAACAACAAGATGAGTCTTCATTTTAATTATTCTACAATTGTCACTTAAGTCTTTTTTTTTTTTTTTTATGCAGTGTTTTTGGTATGACATTCCATCAGCACTGGTGTCTTGGGAGAAGTGTTGCAGTTAGCGGCTCTCCCCCAGTGGCCACCCACTCAGATGCCCCTAGTTTAAAGGCCTCTGTCGTTACAGTCCCACTCCTCCCTGGAGGTCCACAGGCTGTGCCCTGGTGTGGTTCAACAAGCAGTTAATTTACCCAGCCAATTGGCCAGGAGGCAAAGCAGCAGGGTAGCGTGGCTGAGGTAGGAGATGGGGGCAGCGTTGCAGTCCTCGTCCTCACAGCGCGGTTGCTCGCACAGCACACCTTTGAACTCTGGTGGACATATACATTTCTGGTTCTCGTTGCAGGTACCGCTGTTCTGGCAGAGCAGCAGATTCTCATCACAGACGTTGGCTGAATGGAGGAGAGAGATTGAGCAGTTATGATCATGGTAACAAGTGTTCTGGTAAGGAACTTGACTTCCTTCAATCCTTAATATACATATTATGTATACATATATATATTACATTTTTTTTAATACCTTTTTTTCTTTGGAATTTATCTGATCTCATATTGTGTTTCTTTTCATCACGGGTTGTTTTTGGCAATGATTTTTGAGTGGAGATGAATATCAGCGACATTTGTTTTAATACTGTACAATGTCTTGTCCTATACATATTGACTTAAATGCTTACTAAAAGGCATGAGAATTGGGCACTAAGGCAACTCATGGTATATAATTCCAGAGTTGTTTTTGGTCTATTACCATTAAATGGCCAGTAAATTCATTTGCATCATCACAAGTAATCCAATCAAAGAGCTGTTCCTGCATGGCTGAAACTTTTCAGTATTATCACCTAAACATTGAAAACAACTAGATGAACTAAACCTCTTTTACTATCTTCTATACTTGACTGACAAAGTAAAAACCATTTTACTCTGGCCTTTGTAAGTACTGCAAACTGTTGTTCTTAAATAAAATATTCTTGCTGACTTCTAGTAATGATATTTTATTAACGGAAACCATGAAAAAACACTAGTGTCACTAGTTTTGGCATCTAGCAATTAGGCTAAGATGATTGTGCATGCAATTTATAGAACTCATCTTTATAATTTCTGATTAAAGTATAATGACAATGTGTTTCCACTTTCCAGAATTATATAAACTGCATCAACCGATACATCCGATTATGTGTGCATAATTTATCATTTCATGTAATGGTTATAGAATCAGCGATTGTACCTCAGGTAACGAAAATGGTTGGTGCAAGGTACTTGACATATACAGCACTGGCTAAGACCTTCTAACCAGCAGATAAATAATGCATCAAATCTCTACTCATAATTTTATGTAACTCCTCCCTCTCTTCTTTACTTACGAAAACATCCTTGCTTCCAGTAGTATCCAGGGAGACAGTCTTCACATTTGGGCCCAGCAGCACCATCTTTACACTCGCAGTAACCTGTCTCATTGCATCGGTCGTGAATGGACCCGATCTGGTTACAGTTGCATTCTATTGAAAGTGTAATCACAAGATTGTGGTTGACTTCTGACTAGCACTGGTCACAAACACACACTATTGTGCTGACAAACACACAAGGGAGGACAGACGGACAGATTAATAAAAACACATTGATACAAAAACTCTGCTCTGACTTGAACTGGCAACACACACCAATACACACGGGTAAACACACAGTTATCAGCTTATACGCCAGTCTAAGATGATCAGTTTTGAACCCATGTTCACTCATCTTTGCCTTAAAATATTTCCTAGAAGCCCATTATTAAGCTATAAGGTTCGGATAGCTTGAAGGTCTAGTCAAAATATACATTTCATTACTGTTGAAATCCTGGAACAAATGTTTGTTCTCAGCCTACATGTGTCTATGGGAGTCCTGGAGTGGAAGTACTTTAGTTTTAAAGTGCATTTAATACTTGTATGGGACAGACTATAGCATTCATGTCCAAATACTTCTCAGGGGTGAAGACCCCGACTTGTTTTGTGGGGATGTATTTTGGAGTTACTTCTGAAACTTTGCTTTGGCACAGATGAGCTGTGTACGGAGTCCTCGAGTCATTTAGAGGTGGGATTTTGGAAAGTCTAGAAGGGTGTGTAGATGGAAAACCAATTTTCTGCTGACTGGGCTTGGCTTCTGGTCTTGCGTATCTCCCTGCAGGATTGAGCTTACCCTCCAGCCTCCTGGGGTTCAGGAGCAGATGGATTCAAATTACCATTAACATTTTCACAGCAGGAGCTCTAAAGGTGATCTGCCTATATTGATATTGCCTAATCCTCGCCTTCTCTTGCTGCTGTCGTTTTATTGAACTGTTTTTTGTCAATATGAAAATGTTTTTTTTTAGTCCCCTGTCATGTGCTCTTATTAAACAATGTCCTTGCACATTATTCACCAACAAAGCAGTAAATACAGTCCCATAGTCCACATTGTATACTTTGTTAAAATGTGTTATTAACTTCAAATTTAGAAAAGGAGTCAACGCACTTGTAACTCCTTTATTTTCTCCTTTTGTGTTAAAATGCTAAATGTTTCCACAAAATGTTTGTTCTGTTTGGAACCTCTATTACACTGGAATGCAGGTAGTGTTAAGCTATGACGTCTTATATCAGCCGGACCTATCAAACCAAGCTGTAGTTTTAAAAAAATGGTTTAAGACAAATATTAAGACTCAACTAGGATTTTAGGGTCAAATGCTTTGAAATATGTGGATTCACTCTTTTCACATTACCAACATGTTCTAAAAACGGAGTAAGATATTTCCACAGGTGTCTGAGTCCTGTGAGCTGGACTTACTTTGACACTTGGGGAAGCTGCTGATATATACCAAAATTCAGAAATACATATAAATCCAGTGTATTTATAAATGTATTCAGGTATAAATTAGGGCTGCCCCCTAATAGTCGACCAAACGTTAGTCGATGAGGAAAGTTTTGGTCAACCAAGTTTTGATTGGTCGTTTGGTCGCGGAAGAAAGAAAAAAAAAATTAAATAAAAAGGCTATTTATATTATAAAGTTATTCTGTTGGTGTTACAAGGTCATACGTTGTGCGATTTAACTGATGTTACACTTTGTATATTAATAAATAAACAAAATGTTCAGACCGTCTCCTTGCTGGGTTTTTTCCGCCACATTCAGAATCATTACCGCTTTTGCCGGTGTTGCGGCGACCCGCTTCGTGCCTGCGCTTGTAAACTTTATATTTTAAAGGCTCATTATTATGGTTTAGTATTTCTCTGTAATGTAGAACAGTGTTAGCAGTGTTACTTATAACATTCTTTCTCAGCCCTGGAACTCAAACCATTTTCTGATGCCCCCCAAAATATATATTTGAGTAGGCCTAATTAAATAAATATCCTAAACTTGCGACGACCTGTCGACCAATGGCTTAAAATAACGACTACTAGTCGTCTAGGAAAATCTTTAGTCGGGGGCAGCCCTAGAATAAATATAGCATAGCGTGTTGCCATATTTATGTTCAATCTGAAGATAATTACAATTAATATTATTAATTTAAATGACGTAGATTTCCTTAAATGTATTATTGATTTAACATATTTATGTCAATATAACAACATTTATTTTATTGCTTTTTTCTAAATCTTTATCTAGGGAGCATTACTGACACCCATCACCCAAGCAACGGGGATGTAACGATTTTATTCCACACACAAATCAACAGATCTGAGTGCTTGTTTTCGCTCTCTCTCTTCTC
This sequence comes from Hiodon alosoides, assembly GCA_025775065.1. Lineage (NCBI taxonomy): Eukaryota > Metazoa > Chordata > Actinopteri > Hiodontiformes > Hiodontidae > Hiodon > Hiodon alosoides. The sequence goes on from JAOYSI010017293.1 coordinate 11,128, forward strand.
ACCAGTTAGCAGTTGTCAGATCAGACAAAACCTCAGTAATACAAACGTATCGCTACAATGTAGTGTATTGAGCAACTATATAATTCTTTTAAAATCTATCGCTGCCAGAACAAGATCACCCATAGAAGCACAGCCTTAAATCGCCATTCAGGCTTTTGTTTGTGTGCTTGGTCAAGGTTTATGTTGTTTTACCAATATCCATTTAATCCATATTGTTAGATATGTGAATATATTCAGTCAATTATACACCACTTTGTTATTTTTTTTTAATTAAAAAAAAAGATTTAAACAATAAAACCAAAATATGTATTCATTCTTCAATCATTAGACACATCCTATATTAAATATAGGAAGAAAATATAAAAGTTTTGTGCTGATTGATTTGTCACAACCGCAAAGATTTAGTACCCCGGATGCACCTTAGCAGAGAGGCAGTGCTTCTGCTCAGAACCCGCGATCTAAACATCTAGTTCAGAAAAAAATTAAAGTATTAATAAATATATAAGTAAAAAAGTATTTACTAACCCTGTAAATACCTTACAGGGTTAGTAAAGTGAAGGCCTTGTTTAGCCTCTGTATAATGACAAGCATTTGTATGCTTTGGTCTTACTACACCGCTTATTCTACTTTGTGCACCAGTTGGAACATGTAAAGCGTGAGGAAGGGGGTCTGGATTTACATCTGTAAGCCAATTGTGAACGCAACAACAGTGAAGCTTTAGTCGCAAAGTAGACACAAATTGTGCCACGCCCCAGAGAGCTTGGGCTAAAGAGAATGCGGCAGGGAGGTCCTTACTGACCTATACAAACGCTCTCGTCGTCCAGCTCAGCAGAGGCATTCCGGAAATATCCCAGCCGACAGTGCTGACAGTTCTGCCCTCTAGTGTTGTGTTTGCAGCTGACGCAGGTCACGATGTTGAGGTAATCAATATAGCTGCAGCGGTTTGAGTGGCCGTAGCACTCGCAGTCTAACAGGAGAAGAGAGCAGAACGTTATTAATGTCATCATAAGGTCCAGGCAAAGAGAGGAGAAGCTGCTAGTTCAGGGTTGCTAGAGCAGGGGCTCTAGTGGGGTAATAATCTCTCAACTTGCCCAGCAGTGGAGTTCAATGTTTTTAGATGAATGAAAAGTTAATGTACTTAATACCAATGAACACACCAGGTTACAGCATCATTAGATAAGACAGCAAAATTATTTTTCCATTTCTGACCCTGTATAAAGGCTTGGCATTGACATGCTTATATATCCCCCGAGAAACTCCCAAAGTAATGGGTGGGTGTTCTGAAAGTAAAGTTACAGTAAAAAGCTCTAAAATAAAGAGCAGCATCCGAAACAAAATCCAGAAGAATTCACCATTTCATTCAGTGTATTGGGTGTGTAGTTTATTTCCTTTTATAAAGCCAAAGGCTTTCTAAAGCTTTAGAAGTCTCTGCTCAGTTATGCGCTGAAAGGCAACACCGTGCTTTTAACAGCCATTTATTAAGCATATTTATGCAAATAAGCACTTAAATGCATATTAAGGAGCAAATTAGATGTTTAATCAGTCATCCCATTACTATTTTATTATTGTTTGGTTGTTGCATGAGATAAAATATTTATGGGGTGTTTAAGTGAAGCTTTGGAAAGGACCCGAACAAAGTGCTTCTCTCAGCAGAGCAGTAAAAAAAAAAAAAAAAAACGGGAAAGAATGGCTAATTAAATATAAATGCCCAATTACTCTCTAGATTGTTGTGAAAATGGTAAATGTTTCACTGCTGGGTCAAAGCAGGCCTTTCAACGCAAACTACAGTCCGAAAAGACTAGAATATTTTTTAGGGGAAGGAGAGATGCTCAGTAATTTAATGAAGAAGGTGATTTTCTGGCACATATAATTTTATCAATCAACAATATTTTTTAAAAGCAGGGGAAGAGGCATTGACTTAAAAAAACAACAAGAAAGTCATAGAACAGAATGATGTGAGGGAGTGAAGACACAAGAAGATGCTTACCTTACAAGTAAACAAAACCGAACGATGTAAACAATTATGGGGTGAAGTGAGAAAACAAAGAAATCATGGAAGAAGAAAAATTAGAACAATTTAGACCACAATTTTTCCACAGTGTTATTTACTTTCATTCAATTATTCAAATACTGAAAGGATGGTTATAATATCATAATCATCATGCTCACATATATCTTTAAACCAGAAGACAAAAAAATGTGTAAGGGCATTACTACCCATCAACGTTATCCTAGAGAGATCATTTTTCCCCATTAAAGTAATATCATAATATTGCAGGGACTTTCCCTAACGTTCAAAAGAATGTCATGTGACTGCTTATAGACGCAAATATTGGTCTGTAAATGCTTTTTCTACATTGCAGTAAATCAATCATTTTTCACGGTGAGTGTAATATCCCTAGATTTCTTACCTTCAAACTGGCCAAAGGGGATCCCTAACTGTGGCCTGATCTGGGGCTTGCCAGAGATCCAGAGCTTTGAGATCCCTTTGGGAAATAACGCGATCGCCTTTTTATTGTTTCTGCCATTTCAAAACAGCACTACCTCTGTGCCCTAAATCAATACTACTTTACAAAACAGTCACCACCACCATTTTAATTAAAATGTTAATTAAAATTATCGCTAGGAAGAAATGTTCAGTCATTTGTAATGCCACATACTTCAGAAATATGGTATTATATATGGTAATATGGTATTATGTGTTTTCTCTGAACCCTGGAGAAGGACAGGCAGGCCAAATAGCAATAACACTGGTATCCATTTCTCAGAGGCATCCAGATAAATAAGTTTAATTGATACCTGCCACTGTCCACTGTAGCAAAAAGAGAGTACAAAGAGTATATGCACACTCAGTTGTGAGTCTAATCACCACTACAGTCGCTTACCCAGTCAGCTTTAAAAGGAAAACCAAAGGATGTAGTTTGCTCGACTGATCTTTTGACCACTAGTAATCTTTTTGAGGAACCGTGGGAGTCCTAGTGGGATTCTGATTTTTATTTTAATTGTTCTGGAACAAAAATCCACTCTGGTTGAGTTGAGAACTGCCAAGAATTATCCCAACTGAGATCAATAGGGAGCACAAGATGAGGTCAAGATGCGTTACATTATCACTAGTATCATACCTGACTGTCTACTATTCTACTTCGTTCTACATATTTTGAACAAAGCACACAGTAGGAAGTTGACTACCTACAGACACACTGAGGCTACAGAACTACCAGTACCTTCTTTCTTATCGTTTTCTCTCTTTTTTTCTTTTTCTTGGTCCTTCCCTTTCTCCTCCTCTTCTTTGCGTGAAGACATCTTTCTCTTCTCTTTTTCCCTAGACTCCTCGACTTTCTCTTCAGGATTCCGGGTGACTGGTGAGCATGTTGTAAGGGGGATAGCACACAATCGTCTCTCAGAATAAAACAAGTGGCTTTTGCTGCATTGATGAGCTCTGCCTATAGCAGGGGATCATTGCAAGCAGCAGAGTCTGATGTTTTTATTTTACCTCACATCTTGATTTGTTTGTTTATTTCGAATCATTGTGTATATTAGAAACCTGGTGTTTCCAGGTGTAAATCAGATGCTAACCGCAAGGTGGCTTGAAAAGTCACATACCACGTGGCCCATGAGGATTGCAGTATGGTAAGTTGAAATGAATTATTTAACTTATCATTGTTTTAAGTTATTTCCTTATTTGTTTTTGTTACATTAACACAGGTTACACCTGTACAAAGCAAACATTTTCAAGTCTAATTGCTCTTTGCATCAATATTTAGTAATTCACCCAGTATTCATTTAAGTATTAATTGAATTTACTAGTATGAGACCAAAAGTAAAAGGTATACTACTCTCAAAATTATACTAAAACACCTCATGTACCTGCTATTTCATAACTTTTCTCTGTTTCTTTGTCTTTCCATTCATTTCTCTCTTCCTCTTTCCAAAAAGTGCTTTTGCTTTTTTCGATGGCCTCAGAATCTTCGTCTTTGGGCTTTGGGGAGACTGTGCACCAAAGAAAGAGTGAGGATTTTGCAAGGCATACCACATAATCATCTTTGCATCCATTAGCACAGCACAGTCGGCATTTCTATGCGGTATTCCATTCGTATCCGTTTTCATTGGCTCTCTGTTTTTGGTAATGTTAAAACAGGTCATTGGAGACTGGGAGAAATCCTTTTTGAAGCATTTAATTATTTATTGCACATTCACCTTCTTCCCCTGCATATTAACATAATATAAAGCACTGACCAACTGATAATCACTTGACCCAATCAAATCGTATTCATAATATCAGCATGGCAATACTGCCACCACTGACCGGCAACTGATTTACTAGCACAGCCCAAAGTAATAATTACATTAGTCATAAACATATACCTGTTTTTGTCTTCTTTTTCTCCTTCTCTTCTTCTTTCTTCTTCTTTTCCTCTCTCTCCTTCTCTTCCTTTCCCTCTCTCTCCTTCTCTTCCTTTCCCTCTCTCTCTTCCTCCCTTATAGTCTCTTCCTCTCTCTCCTTCTCTTCCTCTTTTTCTCTCTCCAGCTCTTCATCTTTCTCTTTCACTTCTGCTCTCTCCATCTTTTCCTCTTCCTCTTCCTCTTCCACTTCTTCTTCCCACCAAAAGTATGTTTTCTTCTGGCCTTTGTCCTCAGCATCCTCGTCTTCAGGGATTGGGGCAACTGTATACACCGGATGGATCTTGAAGATTTTGCAAGCAGTACCACATTCTCTCAGAATAAACATTTGCAAGCTTCTTCTGTTTATTTTTTTGAATACACTTTTCAATGGCTGAACTATTTTGCTGCCTACCATTAAGGGAATTATAGGACAGTTTTAATACTGTATTTTACCTTGAATCAGTACCTTTTTATGTATTTTTTGTAGTTTGAAACTTAGATAAAAGCTTTTGAATTAAAACTATAACACAATTACTACTTCCTCCAGGTATTAGTATACAAATAAATATTGAAAATTGACAGTTGGTTGAGTCATTGATTCAATTTAAGGTCACAGCAGTTTTTCTTTTAGTCATAAGGAAATGGGATACTCTCTCAAGGAAACATAACATATTTCCACAGGCACCATAGTTCTTACATAGCTATGACCAAATTGAAGTCCAATACATATTCTCTCTCCTGCAGACACCGAAATAACAGTGTTTATCTCCAGATCCGCTCAGGGTTTCATGTGTCTGACTCCCTGTTTGAGTGCCATATCTCCCTTCCGTTTCCGGCTGCCCCTTCTGGCAGTGAAATACTAAATCAGATAAGGCACTTTGAAATACATCTGACAAATGCAAGGATTGTCTGCAATACCCTTACATTTCATTAGACGGACAAGCCACCAAAACAAATACCTAAAAAGCTGTTACCCAGCATTTGTGTTAAGCAGTGATTTCCTGATGACTACCTAGTAGTGTGGACTAAGGGTTAATTCACTGTGAATTCCAGGTGCCTTCCCTGTAAAAAACAAACAAACAAACTCCTGCTCTCTGCCTGGGTGATGTACTTGATTCCACCTATTATCCCCTTACCAGCCCGAACATCCCAACACAAATCCTTCCTGGTTCTTCCCCAACAAGATGCTGCAGTAGAGACAGGAACCTGCTACTTAAGAGATCTTTATGCTGCCTCATATTTCTCCATGTCCGTAAACGTGGAAAATCCAGTGAGGCTTTTTCACAAATTGCACAATGACACTGTTCTTGGTTGTTTAATTTCATGCACTATCAAGAGAGCATATGAGGGCATCCACATTGGCAGTTCCCCCCAGAGTTCCAGCACAAGAATATAGAGATATAAACGCAAGGCTTTGGGATTCCGCACAGCTTGTAAGTAAAACCCCTGGCACTGAACTACTGAGCAGACAACAGACAGAGAAGCATAATGTTTGAAGAGCTCACCGTATGGCATGGCTAAGTTGGCATCATGGCTCATATACCTTAACGACAGATTTGGCTTCTGCAGTAATTATAAATCCATTTAATCTCTGTTATTCGTGCCTGCCTTCGGGGAGAATGTGTCTCAAAATTAGTGCTATTAATCTCAAATAGCCCTGAAGAGGCAGGGAGTGTGGGGCTCACGTCGTTCTGCGTGAACCCAGGGTTAAGTTGGGAAGGGGTGGGGTATGATGGAATATTTGGACTATTGCTAGGCTGCAGTTTGATCAAGGGCCACAGACGGTGTCCAGTTCTGTTCCCAAAGCAGACTACTGCCAGGGATTTCAATAAGGACTGATGCTTATGAACCAGGAGGAGGAATGAAGATGCCCTGCCTTTCCTTACCGCCATTGTCTCTCGCGCTTTCTCCTCTCTGGCCCTCTAGTCTTTCTAACCCTGGTATAAACTGTGATTAAATGTAGTTTCTCCTCTCCACAATCATTCACACAGGAACCGCTGAGGGTCTTTACAACATCTTTATGGGGAAAATACATGAAGCTCATTCTGATCGTGTCTCATGTTCTAGGGCACTACAAGACTCAAATACATATAATTTGGAACTTGTAACCTATGGCAGAAACTGTAGAAGTAGAAGCTATGGAACATTTTATCCTGTGAGTAGAACTGAGGAGTATTCTGTCTGGTTGCCTGTGGAACTCTTCCAAGGATGGGGCTTACCTTCCTCCTCTTTAGTCACTGGGACAGCCTCTTCCTCAGGCAGGGGAAGGTAAGTGGTGGAAGGCGGGGTATCTGTCTGGGTAGGCACAGTGGGGGGTGCAACTGGGGTTTGGGCAGTGACTTCAAAAAGTTCTTGAGGGAACAAATTGGGAGCACTGACTGAGATAGTAGAAAAACGTGAATTTAGGAGAGGCTGAGGAATCTTCATATATACACATGATGCTGCCCACTCCACGTTTAACTGACTTAACTCTTGGAGTGCTGGAGACCAGCCATGACTGAAGCTACACATATTAATATGGGTTGGTAGAATTTCCACGGCAGCACAATAAAACGATATGGTTGCATTGCTTATATTACAGAGCAGTAGACAAGGATAATAAAAACTGATTACAGTCACAATTTCCTTCATTTATAACAAGAGATATTGTACAGCAATATTAAGGCGGCTGATGCATCATAACCTTGATGTATCATCTTACTAATCAATTTTAGACTCCAAGGCAAACTAAAAGACGTTTGCCAGGAATAGACACTACATATGCAACGGACATTCTGCCACACAATATCTAATTACAGTTTTCTTTCATGTACAGCATCCACAACCAAGTTCATTCAATGATATTTCTGTTCCTTCTATACCCACACCTTTCATCAATACAGTTAAAGGCTGAAGCTCAGCAGGCTAACAGTATTTAAAATAGCCTTTAATATGCTGCACATAAATCCAGTACATCTACAAAATAAATAAATAAATAAATAAATAAATAAATAATAAGGACAGGAATTGATCCATGGGATTCCACATTATTATGTTTTGTGTTTAGCAAACCATTTTGTGCTATGATATCCGTCTATGCATTATAACAGCAGCAAACAATTTTTGGTTAAATAATTACATTTGGGCTTCTGGCACTCTCTGATCTTATAAATTATCTCCATGCATTCAGTGCACAAATACCACAGTAGCAGACATTTATATTAATACATTTATATTAATTTGTGAATCCAACTCCACATTAGAATGGGCAGTTCTGTTCTTTTGACAAGTTGATCTACCACAATAATGTAGAAAGGATCATGTGAAGAACATGATATAAAGTAACCACAAACTCATAGACTATTTTTACTTCTCAACGAGTCCCAGAGGCTACTTAACTACTTCTGGACACTAGCCTGCTAAATGTTTCCCACCTTGCTCCTCACTGAGAAAGTCACTGAGCATTGAGCTCAGTTCAGGTTCACGTGCCTCAGCCATGGTGCTGGTCATGGTTGTGCTCTCTACTCCACAAAGAAGAGTAGTGATGTGTTGACAACAGAACAAAAAAATAAAAACAGCACTGACAAACTGTCCTTATAGGCACTCCTTTTGGGCAGTAATTGCCATTTTCCTAGCAACCACTAGCATCCACTCATGCAAACATACACAAATAGACCACATGGAAATCCGCACACATTCTCATACACTAGCACAGTCAAAAACAATCACAATTGGAGGTGTACCATAATGACAGCAGTACTAGTCAAAATCTGTTCTCATGCAATGCAATTTATGCATAAACATAATACTTCAATACTTACAAGAGGTACTCATATTTGATTATACAGACGTGGTTAAATTTGTTGGTACCCTTACAACTCATAAAAATGCTTCATTCTTCCTGAAAAGTGATTAAATTAAAAGCTATTGCATCATGTATACTTGCATGCCTTTGGTATGTTATAGAATAAAGCAAAGAAGCTGTGAAAAGAGATGAATTATTGCTTATCCTACAAAGATATTATAAAATGGTCTGGACACATTTGTTGGTACCCCTTAGATGAGATAACAAATAATTGGATTATAGTGACTAATTAGTTTCTTTAATTAGTATCACACATGTCTCCAATCTTGGAATCAGTCATTCAGCCTATTTAAACGGAGGAAATTAGTCACTGTGCCGCTTGGTATCATTGGGTGCACCACACTGAACATAGTCCAGAGAAAGGAGAAAGTTATTGGAGGAGATCAGAAAGAAAATAACAGAAAAGCATGGTTAAGGGTAAAGGCTACAAGACCATCTCTAAGCAGCTTGATTTTCCTTTGACAACAGTTGCAAATATTATTAAGAAGTTCAAGGTCCATGGAACTGTAGCCAACCTCCCTGGGTGCGGCCGCAAGAGGAAAATCGACCCCAGACTGAACAGAAGGATAGTCAGAATGGCAGAAAAAGAACCAAGGATAACTTCCAAAGAGAGTTTTGAACTCCCAGGTGAAGGTATGTCAGTTTCTGATCGCACCATCCGTCGCTTTTTGAGCGAGTGGCCTCCATGGAAGAAGACCCAGGAGGACTACACTTTTGAAAGAAAAACATAAAAAGCCAGACCGGAATTTACTAAAATGCATATTGAAAAGCCAAAATCCTTCTGGGAGAATGTCCTTTGGACAGATGAGTCAAAACTGGAGCTTTTTGGCAAGTCACATCAGCTCTAAGTTCGCAGACAAAAAGATGAAGCTTTCAAAGAAAACAACAACACACCTACAGTGAAACATGGAGGAGGCTTGGTTATGTTTTGGGGCTGCTTTGCTGTGCCTGGCACAGGGTGCCTTGAATCTGTGCAGGGCACAATGAAATCTCGACTATCAAGGCATTCTGGAGAGAAACATACTGCCTAGTGTCAGAACGCTCTGTCTCAGTCACAGGTCATGGGTCCTCCAACAGGATAATAACCTAAAACGCATAGCTAAAAGCACCCAAGAATGGATAAGAACAAAAAATTGGACTGTTCTGAAGTGGCCTTCTGAGTTCTGATCTGAATCCTATCGAACATTTATGGAAAAAGCTGAAACTTGCAGTCTGGCACCTACCACACCTAAGACAGCTGGAGCAGTTTGCTCAGGAAGAGTGGGCTAAACTACCTGTTAACAGGTGCAGTCTCATTGAGAGCTGAGGGTCCCATCATTTTTGTCCATGCCATTTTCATTTGTTTTATCATTTACAATATTATGTTGAAAAACAAAATCAAAAGCAAAGTCTGATTTCTATTAAATATTGAATAAACAATGGGGATGCCAATTACTTTTGACAATTTCAAGTTATTTCAGAGGAAATTTTGAATTATTTTATTTGTGGAGGGGTACCAAGAAATTTGACCACACCTGTATGCCCATGTTTTAATTAAGCGAATTGTGCTCAGAACACCAAATATCCCGTCATGCTCATGATTTAATTGAATTTCAATATCATTTTTACCCAATGTTTAATGATTTCTAGCATTCAAATGTGAGTGGTCTCCGTTCAGGAAAACCTTTTTTTAAACTGGTAAAACTTCATGGACTTTTTTTTTACTATTAATAAAAGTAGTAAATTGATACTGATAATAATATGCTCTATATGTATCGACACATTTCCAAGTAATCTTGTTTACAGACAAATTGATGTAGTCCAGTAAAATAAACCAAAAACATTCAAATATTAATAAAATAAAACATTTTTCATGTTAAAAACCAATTGTAAACTAAACTGCAGAAAATCCAGGATTAAATAATTGAACATAATGAATTGGTATTCTAAATGTAATCATTTATTTTGACCAATTTAATTAATCATTAAACATTTCTAATTTAGAACTTCTAACCTCTAACAAAGCATATTGCATTGAAGGAAACCAGCTTGAATTTTCCGAATGTATTAAATTGAAAATATGAATGAACGCGTAAACATTTCATATATTAAACATTGTACAAAAATGATTTATATTTTTTCTGTAAACAAAAAATATAAGTATACGATATACTCTAAAGAAATATCTCATTCAATCTAATAAATTCCTTCATTTTTAAGAGGGAAACATTCACAATATGGCCAATTGTGGCTTAAACTGCAGTGTTGCATGCATTAATGGTACCCCTCTCTCTTAAAATCTCAGTTTACAGCTGCATGTGTATAGTGATTTGGGATTGGCTGACTGGTGGTTAAATTTAACAATCACACGACAACCATTTTTGGGCTCAGGGGGACTATAATTTCACAGTAATTGCAACCTGCAGTATGACGCTTTGGGTTTTTTCTTTGAGAATAAAGACGATTTAAATTAACATTCCGTCAGCCCTGTCAAAATAGCTGTTATAAAAGTTTACGAGGTGAGCTAAATGGTAGGCAATTTGTTTAAGGTATTCTTACATTTAAGAGATCATCTTGTTACATAGCTGTGAATATTCAGTAATTGAATATAGGTGCATCTTTTGTGCATCCTATCCTGCAGTGCATCCTACTATAAAAAAGTCCAGTTTTTGAACCACAGCTCCACATCCTGGTCAACTGCACCTTGATTTAATAACAAAAGCACCGTAGGAATTCACATTAACATTGCACAGCTTTGTGCCGCCTGATTATTCAAGTTTAAATAAAAACTTTATAGGCAACTTTGTTCTACCTTGTGCGGAAAGTCAAAGATGACGCAAAAAACAATCAATACAATCAATACACATTATCAAGCTCCAGGACAGAACCTCAATAAAAAGGGATTGCTGAATTGCCCCATTCCTTTGCAGTTTTGCATTCTGCCCTTTCACACCCCTGGCCGAAGCATTCCAGGGGAGAGAATTGTTCCTGTGACAGCCCCGTCTTAAAACTCCAGACGCCCAGAAGAGGAATGTCTCAGGCGTTGCAACTTCTCCGTCTGTACTTTCTGCCCCGAGAAGTTATCTTCTCAGAAGTTTCCCTGGGTCTAATTTGTCTGTGCAATGACTGTGAGCACTCTGGATAGTATCAGGGGAGTGGGAAGGATCGGCATTACACAACGGCAGACTCTAAAAGTAAACCGTGGAGACAAGGAAGGGCAGACATGGTACATTGCTCCTCACTTATCTCACTGCATCTGATTATTAATTTAATGTCTTGATTACTTCAGAGACCTACTGGGGCCCCCTCAGTACTGCAGTGGTAATGCACTGTTAAGTATCCAGCAAAGTTTCTGAGTTTTTTTTATTTATCTTTTGGCTGTACATATAATCACGACTAGAATTAAGTTAATGTCTATAAATAAACAACTTTCAGCATGTGTGGGTGGCCAATGGCATTGCAAAGCAAGCCCACGGGTTCTTCCCCTTAAAAGTCTGATTCTTGCATTAAACTCTCAGAGGACTCTCAGAATTCAAAGGCTCCCTTTACCCCCTATATGCTTGCTTTGCTATTGATTTTCAGCAAGCTCTCATGAAAACTCTCACTTAACTTGTGGTCATTCTTTTGCGGCCAACAGGTAGTTAAATGGATCTTTCTTTTCCTTTTTTAAAATAAATTCAGAATCCGCAATTATTTTTGTATTTTTTCCCAAATTAGGAATAGCGATTTGCATCATCAGCTCATCGCCACAAATCGGATCGCACCTCACACTGAGGATGAGGAAGTACAACTAGTCTCCTCCAATCCTAGCCGCCTTCGAGCCACCCAACTCTGTTCTACTCTGCAGGAATGTCCCTCACGATGGTATTGCAAGCCTGCAGGAGGCCAGGAAATCGTTTGGAGAAGAGAAGGACGACGCCCAAACCTGGGCGAAGCTATGTGTGCTGCCTCTGTGCACCCCGGTCACAATTGATTAATCAAATTGGGCTCAGTCTGCACTCCGGAGAGCCCCATTACCATGTGAGCTGCTCAAGAGCCTTAGTTGTTTAATGGTTTAGGAATCACTTAATTAATAATAATATCCACCTGCATAAATTTGAGTGTGTAATTTGTGAACTATGTCTGCCAGCCATAATTGATTATTTTGCCCAATAATTTAATTATCATTGTGTTTATTAATTCACAACAATAACCAGTAGATCTTACAGATCACAGCTGGACCTGAGTAGTCGTGAGAGAGAAGGACCATTGCATGAGGACTCACGAGAAGGCGCTTTGGGATTAGAGACCATCAAAAATTAGTTAAGTTAGCTGGTAACATGCTGGTAGGTTTTAAAACACAATTTCTGCAATGCTAATGTAGTTTCTGTAATGTTTGCTAAGACAATATCTGAATCGCATTGACGTAATTAGATTTAAATAGACCAGTTGGCACAAATCTAGTGTTTACTAAAAAAACACATGCCACTATGGAAGGTTCCTACTGCTACTACCATGAAAACAGCAGGATTGTTTGCCATTCCAACCTGCCAGGCTGTACACTTTGGGCTCTTCGGTTGTGGTTGTAGTTTTAGTTGTTGTTGCGATTGTGGTTGTAGTTGTAGTTGTGGTTGCAGTTGTGGCTGCGGTTGTCGTTTTAGTTATGGTCACCATGGTAACTTGGACAGGCTTGGCTGCTAATACTGGTGGCACTGAGAGAAGACAAATGCCACTTTGTGGGGGGGAAAACCAAACATTCAAACAACCATTCAAAACCTTAAATCATCCAAATAATTGTAATATATAGGAAATATACACACATCCATACCTGTGATCAAATCACATGCAATGGCATCCTTATTGAAAGTTCCATTATTTAACTCCTAGGGCCTGGAAACTATTGATAACATGGGGTCTTCCTCAAACAGACGATAATGTCACCATACTTTTTCAAGCCAAAATAATCCATCCCCATTGTGCACCCTCACATAACGTGCAATTTACCAATGGCTTTTTCATCCAACTCCATGATTTTCATCTCCCCACTCCCACTACAGTCAATCCCCAGCACATCTTGCTTTCATAGCCTCCTGAGGAAACCTCTTGCCAGCTACAGCACCACATGGCTTTATACATTTAAAATCACTCGCTCTCTCTCCCCCCTTTGCCTTCAATCACTGAGCAAAACCCCAAAAGAAGCACTGTGGAAAAATGCGTGTGGGTTACTTATTACAATGTAGAGAAACAGAAACTCTCAATAATAGAAACAGAAACTCATAATAATAATATAAAAAAGATGATCAGAATGACAAATAAAAAGAGAATATGAAAATGACAGCCATCCACGTTTGATAGAGATGGGAGGGAGGCAGCAGAGAGAATGCCAGTCTTCCTGCGTTTGATTAGCATGTTACTTACTGCCAAGAGTGGAACCAACAGCTTCACCTAAAAGGGAGACAAAACAGTAGAGGAATGTTAATTTATGCATTTATTCATAAATTCAGCATCTTTACTCTCTTACATCAGAAACATGAAAAAGCAGGCTGAGGGTTCATTAGTGCTCAGTGTTGAGAATGTTAGCTGCTTCCCCCCAGAATGAACGAGGATGCTCAATCCTCTTGTAGACTGGATATTAGATAGGATGAATGAATGAAAAATACATACTTACTTTTTCGGGAATAGGCAAGGAATACAGCCGGATTTCAGGGCTGAAATAGCCATTGAGCCTGAAATGCTCTGCAGTCCTTTCCTAAGGGTAGCTGCCCTAAATTATTATTTTATTACCAGTGCCCCCTTATAACCTACTGAAAGGGGATGACATGTTTCTCTGGGCCTACTATGGATCTTAATGCACACATCTTACAGTAAGAACATATTTTTTATGAAGTGATAGCATGATGTAGTAAATAACTACAATGGTAGTGTTGCCAAGCAAAGGGAGTGCTGTAATAAATGGCTACCCAGTCTCCAGCACTTAAACCCCCAGACGTCCACAGTGGACTGACACTGTAAAAGCATACATGAAACATACTGCTAGCGGTTGAGGTCTTACATTGTAGCTTTTGCTGTCTTGTAGCAGAATGATTGGTTTGAAAAGCAGATCTAACTTACATCGGGGAGGTGAAGGACAGGCATCAGTAGGCATACGTACATGTGTTAGGTGATCCATTGGGCATTGGAAGGTATGAGCCGGGTCTCCAGGACTTGGCTCGGTAGCCCCTCTTGCAGCGCCCACAGTCCTGGCCTGTTGTGTTGTGCTCACACTCGCACTGCAGGTTCCCTTCTCGGAACGCGCATTGCCCCGCGTGGAGGTTACACTTACACCTGTGGAGAGGGTGAAGAAAAAGGAGTGCCACAGGTCAGTCCATGCTCAATCCATGTTTACATTTGCAAGTTTTACCCTGGGGAAACCCCTCTTTCCCAAAAGATAATTCACACCTTGCCTTAAAACTTTGTTCCAAACCAGTTTTTCCTATCAAACATTAGACTTGAAGGTTAACATTTCAGGGTTATTAGTTAGAGGCTATCCGTTTGGTTAGAAACTGAATAATGTTGAAGAATGTTGTTAAACCATCAAGTTGCGATTATTGGTACTTGGCGTGATGAGCTACCCTACAACAGATTCCTGTCAAAACAGTAAACACTTTCATGTCTTTGTCTCCCTCAGCACTGGTATCTCAGAATACATTATGAGTCCTATTAGTTTCCTACTTGTGTCTGAACAATACATTGTTATTCATTTCACTGTTATTCCTATTCCACTTCTCTTTTCTGTTCTTACAGCTGATAATCTAAGGAGGGAATAATACTAAGGCAGGGACCAAATCGTAACTTTCACAACCCGCTAATCACATTTAATAAAATTGTTGGTAATAGTGTTTGGTAAGTATTTTGTTTCCTCTACTCATACAAAGAAGAAACAATCGAATGCAGTTATGCAAAGTGCGATTAGTAGGTTGCTGAAGTTATGATTGGAAAAAGATTGGAAATTTGGAGTCATCATAGATCCTGACCTCAGTTTTGACCACAACGCTAAAACAGCTCAAATAAAGCATATTATCACTTGAAAAACCTTTTAAACATCAGGGAAATTCACATTCATGCTTTAGTTGCTTTAGTAAAATATATTTGAGCATGTACAAAATTAAGCTGCTTGTATCTTCACCAAGTCAAGGAAACAAGTTAACTCACATTGTATCCCATTTCCATGGCTTCTCATTCAATCTAGAGTCAATTTAAAGATGTGCGTCTTGAATATTAAACTCCCATTTGAACATAGAACTCTTCACTGCACCATACCAATCTGATATTCTGTATAAGTACACTCCCAAAATACCCTTACTTTTCCAGGATACTGGGCACCTTGCTGTCCCCAGAAAATGCTGGTAAACCACTGGTAACATATCCTTTAGTTATTAGGCTCCCCTCCGACGGAATGCTCTGCCAAGGTCAATCAGAAACTCTGACTCACTTGACATTTTCAGGACACAGCTCAAGAGTCACCTCTTCAGACCAGCCTTTCAGTCCTCCTTTCCAGTGTAAAGTGCCTTGGGGTATTCCCCGTACGGAAGGCAATAAAAAAGGCCTTATATAAATCGATTGTTTATGGTATTTTTGTTAGGAGTTCGTCTTTTGTTGTATTTTTTTATTATCATTTTAAATTTGATGGTGGGAATGCCAATTGAAAGGCATCACAGAAAACCCTGCATGCCTGCCTCTGTCCTACAAAGGGGAACCAACCACACTGCATTCATATTATTTGTAATTCATCCTTATGATATTTTTTTACTGAGCATGGACTCCTATTGTCAGAGAAGCCCAACAGTTATATATATAGCACTGCTATTAAGGAACTCTAGCTTTATAATGCACTAGAGCAAAAGAAAGTTGTGTAAAGCAAGGATACATTTACATATTAATATCTCTTACCAGTAATTAAGGATACTTTCCCAAACCCTAGGTTTGGGGACAAGAGGCTCCTCTCCAGCCAAAGACATTTAAAATTTGGGTTGAAAAACTGATTGAGAGGAGTCTTGCATGGACAGCTAGGCTGATGGGGAAATGAGGATTTCTCTAATGTGCAGCTGCCGTGACTTTTAAATTATGACCTTTCCGGATGAGTGAGTGAATTCCAATACATTTTGTTCCGCTGGAGTGAACAGCCATCCATCTGCATCAAATATTCAAGCGGCGGAGCTGCACGCCCCCGGAGCGGCTCCACTCATTCGCTGCTCAGCGAGTCGCTGTGGGATTGAAAGCTCTGCTTGGGCTGCACTTTTTCTTCGTATTCTTTATGCATCTTAATGTCTGCAAATGCAGCGCTGAGGGTGGGCCGCAGTGCATATTTGTTAAAAAAAAAAAAAAATCCTGTCACGGAAATGACACACACAAAATAAAAAAGGTACAGTCAAGCTTCTACGGGACACTTCTATGGTCCCAATTCATGACAACAGAACGCTCTATATAATTGTCTGGAAAACAAGGCAGGAAATGCCAAAGCATATTCACGTTCCTGGCAGGAAGCTTGGATTGTTCAGAGTCAGTAATAGGTCAGGATGTAGCTACATCTTTCTATGAGGATCACAACACTGCAGTACATTAGGGAATTATGCATTACTCAAAGTCCATGCCTGTAAAGTAATTGATCAATGATTTACAAAGAATATAAATGACAAATTTCCTTTCCTTTCCACCTCCTGAAGCCCTCATATCAATTTTCCTTCCTTGTTCGTCCAGAAGGGACTGCCCTCTCGGTCCTGGCTCTTTCCTATCATTGTTGTCATTTTCTGTTATTGAATCCTGTTCCGTACAAATATTTTTGCAAGGTTAGCTGCTTGTTTGCAATGATCCGCTTTTCCCCAACCCCATTCGGGCTCACTGGATTGTTTTCCCTCCGTTTTCATATACAACTAAATTCTTGCCACCTCCTTTACCTTTACAAAGTTATAAGAAGAAGATTATAGATATTTCTGTAAACACCTTACCTACCCCCACAGGCTCATTCACCGCTCAGCCAAGTCATGAGAGGCAACATTAACTCCCTTCCCAACTACAAATCTAACAAGCCCACTACTTCCACTCAAGATCCAATCTCTGGCTCCCTCCTCCAGGCTGCCCTCCTATGTGCTAAACTACTTACTCTACACAGGTCACTTGTCTTCAGACTAACTTATTTCTGCCCGGCATGTCTAAACCTATTGAAGCTTTTCCAGAATGGCCACCTTGACCCTCAGCATTTGGTCTCCAGCAAAGTAACTCCATTTAGACAGCGCTCCTCTCTTTCGATTTCATGGTCACATTAAACCCCTTAGATAAGGCATCCCTCATGGCTCAAGTCACTCATCCAATATTTCAATATTTATTTCAATAAACAATATTTCTTGGATTTGCATTGCATCTTGTCTAAAGCTTTGTATAGTTAGTAAATGGGTGACTTGCAACCGTTTCTCTCCTTTCCATCTTCTAACTCACAGATCTTCAGCTTACCTAGAAAACATTCTCTTGGATGTTGTGACAACTCTGGCAATGTTTTTCACTCCCTCCAGATCTTTTACACTGGCCTCTAGCAAAAAAAACAACAACTTAAATTTACAGGAATAATGCTTAAACAGGATGGTAGCTGTGTTACCTCTGTTATTACTTATAGTATGTCAAACAAAAGAAAAACATTTAAGGAAAATAACCCAAACAAAAGCCTAACATCTTTTTTGAGTGCCAACTTCACCATAACCTCTAACCAATTGGCTGGGCAGCTAAGCTGCTAAGCTGCTTACCAGCTCAAAACACTAGTCCCAATTTTCACAAACACCTATTCATTCAATACTGCTCTCAGATCAAACCTCACTCTCCAACTTTCCTCAACCAGCTGGTTGAGCCTGCCCCTTTCTAAAGGCTAACAGTTGGTTTAATTGAAGGCAGCTGTTCAATCAATTAACCAATTAATTAATTAATTAATTAATCTAAAATGGCTGCCCGTCCACCCCACGCCTCCTTGGGATTGTAGTCCTACTGCAACAGGCCAATAGGACTACATTACCTTAAAAGAGGCTGCGTAATGTCCGTGGCCAAAAATACCATCCCTCAACCACAGTGCCCCACACTTCATCACAATGTAAACACACCAACAGTTTTCTTTCTCCTATCCAAGACATTAGAGAACATTTAGCTGAATCCCTCCCCAAATGCCAAGAACCCTTGGAGTCATTATTTAACAGAAAATTTATCTGTCCATATCTGTTTGGAAGTTGCTTTCCATACCTGTTGGATTTTCCTTGTTAAAGATAGAAGGATTTGACCTTTTATGACCAGCCACTCCACCTAAATTATTTAGGCTTTGATGCTCTTATGCTCAGACTAATGTGATTGCCTACTTGCAATGTTATCTGAAGATTTCAGATGCCAGAGAACTATGCAGTACCACTAATCTTCTTCCTTAAACCGTATTCACACAGCTCTCTCATCCTAGTGTTTTACTCCAGCGGAGAAAAGACTAAAAACGTATATGCTGTGTCTAATTCTTAATTGGACATATTAACATATCAAGCCAAGTATACCGGCCAATTTCCAGCTGGTACGCAGTAAACTTACCTAGTGGAACCACAAGCACTCAACCAGGTCTGTACAGAGAAAGATATAACGTTGTGTGACTGACGATATACGGCGGGACCTATTTACAGAAGGGGTTGTTTATCATTTTACAGCTTTAAGAATCCTTAACTATTTCCACCCCAATTGTAGGAGAATCATTTTTGATAAGGGAAAAGATCATAATAAGAAGTGAAGGCTTGTACGTCAGCACCACTGCCATGAATATTCAAACTTTTTGTGGTTAGTAAAGCCTCTTGATTAAAATGTGAGGGCAAAGCCAAGGACAGAAATAATAACTATGTTCTACTATAAAGGACACTGAAGGTAATTCAACTATTTCCTTGTCAAAAATCCTGCTCATGTCATTAGCTAATTGTGACCAGGAGAGCACAGAGGGCTGGGCTCCCAAAAGCAAACTATGATAGCCCAGATTATCTAATACAATATAACATTGAAAAAATTACACACACAACGGTAACCATGTTCAAATCACTGAAAGCCAGGCACTACAGGTTCAAATTGAATAATTGCCCTCAATTTTCTGAGTTTTAGTTATTTTGATACAATAACACTTCTGCTTTCTTTATATGGACATACATTACTCTCAAGTGTTAAAGAGACTTTTTAGATAATATTATTTATCACAAAAAAAATGATCTGATCCATAATATGGAATTTTTGTCTTCTGTCAGCATAATTTGCTGATGCCACATTCACATTTTGTTGAAGTGATCAGAGGAATGACTTGTCTACTTCGGGAGAAGAACCTGGAACTTCCATGCGCTCAGGGCTCGGAAGGAACGCAAGGAGATCATGATGGAGGTTGTTCGTATTTTCCCTTTTGATTCTCTTGTTAGCTATTGCATAATATTTCACATATCGTCTTCTGACGAGAACAGACCAACACAGAAAGCAAACCAGGTAAATTAATAAGTAGAAAGAAAATAAATTTAACCCAAAATTGAATTCAGGATGATATATGACAAGCAGACAAATGACAACAAACACTAATATTCAAATTAAAGGTTTTTTTTTGTAGATATTTTATAGCCTGGTTGTAATTGTCAGGTCTGGTCAACCTTCTTTCAGTAAAAGGAGGACAAAAATGAAAACTAAACAACTAAACCTTTGCAGGTTTCTGCGTTTCGAAGTTCTGTAATATCTCAATCAGTTAATATAATAAAAACTAGTTTTACAGTAATAATATCAGGAAATTTCCAAAAAATATATAGAAAAAGCATCTCTTAGAGACTTAGCCAGCTAACTGTGGCACGTCAATAGAAAACAATGGATGTTAAAAACAGCTTTAAACTGTCAGCTTCAAGAAATGATGAAGTAAAATGTCAGGCACCCGTCTCAGGCCAGTGCGTTTAAACACATAATACAACTTCACTTTGAACTATGCTAAGCTGTTGACGTATACAGAGAAATTCACCTTAGTCTTTGTATTGTTTTGAACGGGAAATTCACTGTGAAGTTTTTAGCTGACTTGGTTATCGAGATACAGCACTGACACAATAATAAAAGTATAGCCATCACAGAAAGCCCTTATGAACTATAAAGGCTTTATGAACTAAAAACAGTGCTTCAAATAAAAATCCTCACTAAAATCAGGATCTTGAAACAAATGACAAAGCTGGGCTTCAAAACTAACACCATAGCTAGCTATCTTGCTATCTTACATTAGCTAAATAATTAATATTGCGTCATAGTTAGCTAGCAACATTTGTGCAACATTATATTAACTAAACATGTTATCTAAATATGGTTTCTAATAGTAAACACTGACAAGTGGGTAATTTCTTAGAATTTGAGGCACCTGGACTACCAATTTGTCTGTCCCTGACTTCTAGCTGAGAGCAAGTTGGGTCTAAAGGCTCCAAAGAGCAGGCCCCCTCACGATTGGACAGGCAGTGAGATCTCTCTTGTTTGGATATAGTGCCAAGCTCTGCTGCTGGGCCAGGATGAAAGCCTGACCGGCACCTTGGGCCATCTGGAGAGGAGAGACAGAGCCCATAAGGTCCTTTTCTGGCTAAGATCCATCAGAAAATGGGAGAGGCAGAAAAGGATGAAGAGCTGAAGACAGCACTTTTCTGACTAAGTCTAATATAACCATGAGGGAGGACACATGAGGTTTTTTACTAAACTTCGTATTGATATAGAAAATCACTGTTTAATTACAAGCAGCAACATATAATCCTTGCACCATTTCTATCGTTTTAAAACAATGCAAAGCTGTGCAGAATTGAATTCACAATATTTAAATGTATAAATAAAGCACAGACAAACTTTGGACAGTCAGATTAAAAGCACTTACAGCATCACCAAATCTGGAGCAGCAGGGAACCTCTCACTTAACACGCCTCACACGAGATTCCCACATTACTTATATCTATTTGAGAAGCCCCCCTGCACAATGAAACACTTATGAATGAATATGGATGGCTGAGGCAGCAACTTCAATAACCCTGTAAAGTTAGATGAGTAAATAGGACTCGCCTTTGTCTCTGGGTAGAGGTTTTCACCTCATAGAGTTACCAAACCACAGCAGTAGTAATACCATTCAAATCACATTAAAGCCCTGCTCATCACCCCGTCACTGCTGCGGGCTAGCACAAGAGATGAATACCATCCAGCTATGTTTAACTAGGACAGGAGATTTACTTCCCTTATCCATTTGATTAGCTTTCAGAGAGGATTATCTTAACAAAAACTAACCACTCAATTCTCACAATGTTCATTGAGCCTTGTCTGTCAGCGTATCTTTCTTTATGCTCCAATCTCTTCACAAAGTGGAGTTTACACAACTGTTATTGTAAATTTGTAAGGAGCAAATTGGACATGACTGTGCTTAAGGCCTGGCCTCATAAATTTGTTGAACTGAAGGAAGTTATTGATTTTCTTAAAGCTGGGCACTTCTGTTGTGCTGCCCAAGAGTGGAGATTTATTCCCTTTAAATGCACTTTCTCTTTCACTATTGGTTCACTCTAAGGGCTGGCGTAGTTTCTGTCTAGGAATCTGATTGGAGAGAAAAAAAATAAATTGCCAATGTAAGAAGAGTTGAAAAATCTCACTCAATCAAAGCAAGCTAGTAAAAAACTCATACTCATACTCATTTATGTTCAACAGCACTATACGCTTTAAAGAGCAGTTCAGTGAAAAAGGATGGTGCACACCGTCACGGTCCTTTCATCAGCATCCTTCAAAAGGTGGCTGGTGAAAAAACACTCTGCTACCAACCAGCAGAGACAGTCAGGGGCTTAATGCTGAAGGCTTACATCTTCGGGAGAGTTTACAGGATTTGAAGGTTTGAAGGTGAGCAATTGGAAACGTCAGCCTGACCCCGGGGAAACGCCCCACGAAGAGCGCTGTTCAGCCAGCATCAAGAATAACATGTATATATGCATGGAACTTTATGTAAATTTTTTTTAACAAAACAGTCCCACCATTTTTGAGAAGGGGGCTATTTCTCCAGGCATGCGCAATTAAATTACAGGAGCATGTATGGAAATGAATGTGGGAGCAATGAATTTTAGATTCACCAGACATGATATAATCCTCTTTACCACAAACTGCTATGGCTGCTTGACTAAATTGTAGCTTTGACTCTTGAATTCCAAGAGTCAAAATTTGATTATATTCTTCTTAGTGGTGTCTAAAGTAACCACTGCAATGTGGAATGTTTTATCACTCAGTAAATGCAAATGTTACTGTCAGATGCTATTACAGTGCCAGCATTGGCTATGTCTTTGACTCCTGATCCCTATTTCTTAGCTTCACTCTGCTTGTACATCTGGGTACTACTATTTGGTTTCTACTATTGTCACATGTGTCTTTCAACATAATAATGATAATACACGTTCAAAATCCTTAGTTTTGGTCCCCTTTACCACATAGCCCCCCCCCCCCCGTCATAATCTCTGTGGTTGAGGCGCAGACTGAGTTTCATTTGGAAGCGTCTGAGAAGCTTCCTCAGCTTCCTCTCTCCCTTTCTCCACCGTCAGCAACACTGGAATGCTGTGTGGCAGGAGGAGGAAGCCTCCCCACCTCATGTTTATCATCTGTCCACAGGCATTTTCACACTTTTATAGAAGTACCTCACCTTCAGAAGGTATAATGCTGCGTTTAAATGCAAAAATTTGGATAGTTAATTGAAAAATAAAAAGCTGATAGAAAAACGTTAAATGAATAAATGATGAGGGACGATGTTGATGAAAAAGTCTCTCCAGCTTCCTTTTGTTTGGGCCCTCAGGGCGTGGATCTATACTGCGGTGATATTTATGCCGTAGGTACTGGTCTCCAGAGAGCGTTTTAAAGTTCCCTTTGCGAAGAACATGTGGGGTAAACAGCGGGTATTTAGGGCATCCCTCTGAGACAATCTGCCCACTGAATAACCTCAGAAGATGCTGGCATATCTGCGACAGCATTAACCACACCTCTCTCTGAATGAAACCACCCTCTACAGAAGTATCTACATTATACTCATTTCTACAGATGAGACAATGTCTGTGAGTTCATGAGCAAATTCGTAATGATGGACCTTCATCCTGATTCACCTCAAATCTACGTCTGGTATATTCTTCCCTGTGTATGATACATACAGTTCAGCCAGGGACTGTGTGTGTGTTTTTCATGGTTTGTTTATACATTCATTTCATGAGACAGGAATCAAACTGACCTTAAACTTAAACTGAAAAATAAACGGAATAAACAGACATCAAAAAACTATTAAAGGAGGACCCTAGATGCAAACTACAGCAGGACGATGGAGACTGCGTAAGAAATCAATGATGCATGTTCAGGGCAATCAAGACTATAGAAACTTTTCCAGAAATATTCCATGGAAATATTATTTATTATTATGTATTATATTTATACATAATTTTTTTTTTTACATTAAATTAAATGTATACATTTATAAATGAATAAACTCCTGTATACACACATGTACATTCTCTATCCACTGTTTTTAAGGGAGGCGGGGGCGGGGCCCTCTTATCTATGTCCAAAAATTTACTATCATTCTCCACCAGAATAAATGTTTACTGCAAAGAGAGCCAGTGCTCTCTGGGATATGCTGAAACTCACCTATGTGCACACATGGCCTAGAGCCTTATAGTAAACCCATATGTATGTGAGCTGACTCCTATAATAACATTATGCTAATGAGCATAGTGCACTGAGACTGGACTGTCTTCTCAAGGACAAACACCTCCCATGCAGCTCAGCTTAAATTCCTGCTTTGCTTTTCAGTATTAGAACGATCATATTGAGAGATTCCTTTCTTAACAGATGCTAAGTGCAGCTGAGAAGCCATGAGAAAGCTTGCTTAATTGTGTTTGTGAGATTATGAAAGGCTGTTTTGAATGAAAAGAAAAGACCAATTTACGAAGCAGAAATGCATCAACTTCCTATTCAAACTAGAATGCAGATCACATATGTGCCATAGACTTTGCTAAAAAGACAGCAATTTAAATTGACAGATTTATCATTCTTCTCTTATTATTTACATCCCACTGTAATATTTAATATGGTATCTTATAATTAAATAGAGGATTCGATCATTTATAAAAGAAATCCTTCGGCCCCAGGGGGTCTTTCTGATGGGCTGAGGATTCTGTCGCTTTTCCAGGAAGTGAGACATATTCAGAGTGAATTATAATCAGCCCTGTTCTAATAGTGGCTAACCAACACTACCTCCGCCGAAGTCCCGCTGTTGTTAGGGCCATGCCTCGGACATGTATAATCTACAGTGCAAGAACTGACGCTGGACTGCTCAGCCCTCTCTCCACACTAATTTTGTAATTCCAGTGCCTGCTTCCTGTGGCACCCTTGTAGCTCTGCATTGATCTGAATGAGAGCAGGTGCCTCGCAACTGCAAAACCATGATTACTTTTTTATGCAGAGATTCAAGAGTGCTGAGAAATTAATATTTCACTGCAGTTTGAAAATAAGTTCTGGGAAAATAAATAATTCTTTTTTTTTCTTTTTACTTTTGGAGCATTCAAAGAAAACAATGCATTCAGAACATGGAAACAGGAAATAACCACAAAAAAAAAAAAACTATATTAAGAATGAGTACATTGCTAATGGAACAGAGATGAAATAAAACTAAATGGTATTTTTAACATATAAAAGACTACATTGATTTGATTTCTGAATTACAAAATCTATTTTCTATTCTTCAGTAGCTTCATGCTTTTCTTAATACTGAACCTCTCAGGTAAATTAACAAAACAAACATATTCTGGTAAATGGAAAAAAAAAAAAAATCCAAGATTGTATTTGGCGGTATTACAAGAATCATGCACTTGGGATTATGTTTCTTAAAGTGCATTGATACTACCTTTTGTGTTCCTCCTCCCTGCCCATGACAAGGTGGAAAAAAAGAATAATTTTAAAATGTTTTAAAAAGTGACAGCAAACAAAAGAAACACATCTTGCAATACTTTAAACCACGCTGCAGGCTGGACTGACAGAACCTTGAAACTGAGAGAATCACTTATGGCTAGACCTTCATTGACATCCTTAGTACTGATGGACAGCAAATGAGAGGGGAGGTGTTCTCAGGGAGGAGAAAAGCCATTCTCCTGACCCTAACTCTATTGTGTGTTCAACCCCTCCAGGCTCCACCAAGATGCAGACAATATGTGAGAGTGAAAGGATTTAATGTATGAATTTTGTGTATAGTATAAATACTATGTTTTATTACAGTATAAATGGTACAAACTTTTAGATGCTGTTATATGTGTTATATAGATAATATTATATCAAGTTGCAGATCATTCCAACATGATATGTTTTGTAGTAATGTATAATTATAATAGCAAAAAAAATCCCATGGAGTCAGTAGATTTAATAATCCTAGGGGGGGTGGGGGTAATATACTGTTTAAGCAGAAAAGCATTAACCATCTTTAAAAATAATCAACCAATAAATGCACTAAATCAGAATAACTTAAAAAACCTACAGTGTTATGCTGGGCATTTTCCTGGCATGGTTTGGGTCCACTTGTCCCCTTAGAGGGAAAGGTCACTGCAAATCATTACAAAGTTATTCTGAGTGATCTCTGGACT
>JAOYSI010017302.1:0-36967 GCA_025775065.1 Hiodon alosoides
ATACACACATATATACACACATACATACACCGATACCAGTACGTTTACATACCCTCAAATAAAAGCTGACAATCTTTACTCTAACTTAAATAGTCATTTGATTTCAAATCCAAAATGTTGGGAGTATTGAGAAAAAAAGAAAAAATGGTTCCCTGTCATAATACTGAGGGCGCTGTGTGTTTATACACTGGATTCCAGAGCCAGTCTAAGGATATTTCATAAAAAACTGAAACCAAGGAGGCAACGGTCATCTATATAGAAATTGCAGTCCTTGCGATTAATTTTTAACTTATTAATGGTTTAGGTTATTTAGAATTTATTATACATTTCACACAAAGTCACAACATGTCTTTGGTAGCCAATAGTGGATTTGCTACCGATGAAGAAAAGAAAAAGAGTTATCGGACTGGCCTTATCGGTTCGGTAATCACAACACATTTCTCAGTTAAATTAATGCAACGCATTGCATTAATGCTGATATTTCTGTTATATAATGGCTAGGTGAATTGTGTTTCTTGTCTCGGTTACTGTCATCCCCAAAGATAAAAACAGACACAGAGATATACAATGAATGTGACATCAGTAGGCCTGTGTGAATATATTCCATTAGCCCTTGTGTGGGTGAAAAACATAATATATGTAATGTGATCCTAAAACGCAAATGATAACAGCAGGCAATAATGCAGAATTTGTAACAGCCGTTTAGTGTAAATCCAGAATATTCAAAGACATATTTGTTTTAATGCGCCATCTACTGATGTTATTGACAACCACAACCCCCCCTCCCCAAAGCTAAGATAAGATAAGATAAGACCTTCTTTAGACCTCAAAATATTATTCGGTTCAGAACTAATGTCTTAGTATTTTAGTATAGTAATCATAACTATTAAGTATTTAGTATATTATGTACGCAAGTCTTATAGTTGATTATGTATACGTATGATTATAGTTATGGATATGCATATCATATAAGACCTCTGCAGTGAATCAGTAAGACTATGTAACATCAAGTTGTAAAACACATCATAGGAGTGACAAAAATTACCAGTACACTCAGTAGTTCAGCTTTGTCTTTTTTAAACTTTTGAGCAGGTGATGAAGTATTTAAAGAGAAATTTAAGAAAACGTGTACACAACTCAGTGTTCACGTATTTATTATTTTGTGGTTTAATATTGGCAGAGGGGTCAGGAATGACCGCACCTGTGCTCAACCAGGCAGGTTTGTGATGTAAGCTTGTTTGTGAAGGCCTTGTGTGGGACTGGACCTGCTGTTAATGGGGCTGTAAAGAAAATGACTGCTTTCGGAATAAGTCAACACTGACCTTCACCCACATGACTTACATGATAAGGAAATTCTCTGGGCATAACAGTATCCACAGTTTTTGTTTCAGGCATAATTAGCAAAAAATGTGGACATTTCTACGCTGAGGAAACCACAAGATGTGGACATTTGTACATTAAGGAAACCAAAAGATGCTTGTCTGATTAATATTGTTTAAGGTAGTGGCACATTCAGACCCAAATGAGGGTTATAAACCTTCCGACAGTATAAACAGTATAAATCTCCCTTTGGAGATCTCCTGCATCTTTGGTGCAGGTGATGTGATTTATAAAAAATGCTATATTTAAGCTGTGTTTAAACATAAGTGCAAAGATTCCCATGAGCACCATACAACAGCAGGTCAAGTCACACGCAAGGTCTTCACAAAGAGCTGTTATGAAATTTCTACACGTTTCTCTATAAATAGTTCATCACCTGCCTCA
This sequence comes from Hiodon alosoides, assembly GCA_025775065.1. NCBI lineage: Eukaryota > Metazoa > Chordata > Actinopteri > Hiodontiformes > Hiodontidae > Hiodon > Hiodon alosoides. The sequence continues at coordinate 1,765 of JAOYSI010017302.1, forward strand.
AAGTTGACTTTCAAACAGAAGTCAACCCTTCAGTGTACAGGTAAGCGTTTCAATTCTCTAGTGTCCTCTGATGCTTTTTATAATTTGATGTTGCATAGTCTTACTGATCCATTTTGAGCAGTCATGTATGAGATGTCTTGCAGTTAATGTAGACATGCACTACATTCAGTAAGTCTATCCATGAGAATTGTGCAGAAATCCAGCGGGTTCTCATCTCTGGTTCCTTACCTCCAGACTTCCCAGACAGACTAGAGAGAGAATGCACCCACTGCAGGCCCTGTCTCTGACCCTGCTCTCCCTCCTGGCTGTGGAAGCCCAGACATTCCACTCAGGGAAGTGCCCTGTGCCCAGTTTACAGCAGGACTTCAGTGTTGCCCAGGTGACCAGCCCAGAGCTTATCCTTATTTTCCTTCTGAAGAAAAGATCTGCCTGTTTCATTTTATTTTGGGGGATGCCACCTCACCGGCCTTTTGTTTTTTGCAGTACCTCGGCAGGTGGTACGAAATTGAAAAATTCCCAGCAGTGTTCCAAAAGGGGACCTGCAGCCAGGCAACCTACTCCCTAAACAGTGATGGAACAGTGAAGGTTCTGAATGAAGAGCTTCTGTGAGTCTTACTAAGAATACCAACATGTGTGTGTGCTGGAGGGGGTCTCCCCAGCTTTAATAATAAAACATTGCATTTTTATCCTGAAGTATCGGCCTTCCTCTTTCCCATCCCCGCCAGCTCTGATGGGTCCGTTGGTGCAATTGAGGGATATGCCAAAGTGGTGGATCCTTCTGAGCCAGCTAAACTGGAAGTCGTCTTCTTTGAAGGTCAAATTAAAAAGAACATCATATAATTTTTCCTGTTTAGAATATGCCGTTACCCTGACCCACCCACAGAGCTTAAGTTGCACCCACACGATATTGACTTACATAGAGAAGAGTAGACTCCTTTCCAGTACTTCTCCCACTGGTTACAAGTCCACCATCTTTCTTGTTCTGCCTCTTTGCTAGCTCGTCCTGTGAATTAATTTACATTTAAAACAAATTAGAATATTTTTCTTGCTTAAAAATCACAGAACTAGATGAGCAAGTGTTGAAATTAGCCAAGTAACTTCATAAAAAATGTAAAATTGATTTGAATGTGCCCTTCCAGGTGGCCCTCCAGGAAAATACTGGGTCCTGTCCACCGATTACGACAGCTACTCCCTCGTCTACTCCTGCACCGACTACGAGGGTCTGTTCCACGTGGAATTCGCCTGGATTCTGAGCAGGACACGCTCACTCCCAGGGGAGACCATCGCCCGACTGCACGAGACGCTCACCTCCCAGGGCATCAGCATCGACAAGATCACAGTCACTGAGCAGGCTGGCTGCAGCGTTATGCCTGAGTAAAGCCCCAGTGTCTGGGCAGCCGAGGTGCCGGGCGTGCGCTTTCCTCTGGATGATTGCACGTCTGTGTGTCTTAAGAGCTTTCCTCATTTACAGTTGTCTTCTAATGTCTTTATAAATACAACAATGCAATCACTTGTGTAAAATGTTATCTTAGAAGCAGGTGGAACTGCGGTGCAGAGAGCAACAATGATCCACACTTTATTTCATTGTGGTGTAAGCATGTTTTAATTAAAGGATGATTAAAAACACAGCTGCATACTCCTATGTTGGTTTGCGCCTCCTTACTTTGGGTGTGCGTTTTCTTCTCCAATTTGTATAACTTGATATATAATATTAATTTTAATTAGCAGTTTTGCTTGAGAAATCTTGTTTATTGAGATGAAATCTGTATCAGTTCAAAGGACCGGATACACTGATATTTGTCCGCTGCTCACTCAATGTTACTGAGAGAGAAAGGCAGCTAGTAGGGAGCTTTAACTCTGGCAAACCACTGGGTATATTCACTCACACCCAATGACAAGGGCCGGAAATCCTCCACAAAGCAAGAGACTAAATCAAAAGTATTAAAAAGGCTTTTATTGATGCCATAACATATCTGGTAAATTTTATTTCCTTTCGGATTTAAACTAGTTAAATCAATAAAAAATGATTGCAACGTCCAGATATTAAATCAGAGATCATAATTATTAGAGACCTATGTTATGTTAAACTGGTATAGGCTAGAAAAAGAACAATGGGGCATTAAATTCTCTTGGCATTTGACCAGCATTTATGACAATGTTGGATTCATTTTCTGCAGTAATGTGATGAAGAGCAGGACTATAAAAACCATGCCAAGCATTTCCAATCAATGCAAGGAAAGCAGATGCAGCATAAATATAGCAGGAAAGAGGAATGGAACCCCTACACAAGGCTTGTTCTAACCCTAAAACAAGCAACCAACAGAGCACAAAGGGGAGGATCTCTCTCTGCATTTAGGCAAAGGCTAGATTGTTTATCACATTTATCTCGGAATGTCCCCCATGACATTCATTTGCCTAATTGTCCACTTTATGTCACAAATAAGTATCAGTGCTTACAAAGCCCGTCATTCATCTCATAGCAGTCCAACAACGTGACCCTTGAGAACGAGTCGACCCTTATAAATACAGGCTTCCTGGCAGATCATCAGAAAACAACCCGAACACAGCCCAGAGGTAAGAACGGACCGGTCAGTGTTTAAACGAGCAGCTTAAACATCTCTGTGTTAAACGTCTCTGGGTTACATGTTTTGTTGCGATCACGTTATTACCTTGAATAAGAGGGCCGACTGGCTTGCAGCTTATTAATGGATTATAACAGCATTGCTATGCTAACGCAGGCACACGTAGTGTATGTTTTCTGTCCAACTGGCTTACCAGGAGCAGAAGGAAAGGGTAATAAATTATCCAATGGCTACAATAGAAACAAAACCTCCAACCAAGCTCCCAGCCTTTAGCAAACTCACCATCACCGTTGCCGCTGTCTTACTGGTTTCAGGTCGACGCCGCTCAGGTGGAAAATGGAGTTGCCTTTTTTCCTCGCCTTGGCCCTGTTTCTGCCCGTTGTCAGCGCACAGATACCCCACTGGGGACCATGTCCTGAGCCCCCGGTCCAACCAAACTTCAGCTTGCAAAAGGTACCTCCCGGCGTAAGGACAAGAGGTCAAAGGTCATTCTGTCATTTCATCTAAGGGTCAAAGCCTACGTGTCATTCTGTAGGACGGAGACGATGGAGATCCTCTTTCTCAGTCTTGAGCAACCTGAAGGATATGTAGATTGTTAAAGTGATCTATGCATATGCATACTGAATTAGTGTTTCTCCTTTTGCCCGCAGTACCTCGGAAAGTGGTATGAAATTGCTAAGCTGCCAGCTCAATTCGAGAGAGGGAAATGTATCGAGGCCAACTATTCAATGAGAGCGGATGGGACAATAAAAGTATACAACTCAGAAATATTGTGAGTGTTAAAGCTGCCATTAGGCTATTCTACCGATTTCATTATTATCACTGTTACTGATACAGTTACTGTTAGTGTTACCGTGATTGTTACCTCGTGGTCCTGTTTAGTTTATACATATCATAATTGTATGGATGGCTCCTTATTGTACAACGATTAAAACAAATCCAATAGGAGAGGGAAAAACAATGAAAACAATGTCTCAGTATTGGTTAAGATACTGTTTTAACATGCTAGTGATTCTTTAAGAAACCTGGACTCAGGAATTTCAGTGCTTAGTAAGGAGTAATGTTACCCAATACAGCTGTTTTTGACAACACTCAATCAAGTTAATGTGTTTTCTGACTTACGCCCCCCCCCCAGAAAGGGAGAATTAAGATCGATAGAGGGGACTGCTGTTGTGGAAGACATCAAAGAGCCAGCCAAACTGGGAGTCAGCTTCTCTTACGGTGAGTACAAAGACAGTTTTGAACAGCTTTGCAAAGGGAATTTAAACTGTTCTCTCAAAAATAAAGCTAAAATTTACGGTTTATTGTTTACCTATTTGAAATTGTACTGATTTTTGAATAGGAGAAGATCGTTGGGTTGGCTCAGAGCCAGACTTTGGGGTTCAGTTTGCACTTGCACCTGATTGTTGCTATTTATTTATTTTTTTATTTATATATATAAAAACTCTGTGACAACTGTCCATCTCCTCTCTCCCTCTGGTACAGTGACACCTTACACCCCATACTGGGTTCTGTCCACCGACTACCAGCACTCTGCGCTGGTCTACTCCTGCACAGACATCCTCAGGCTGTTCCACGTTGACTTCGCCTGGATCCTGAGCCGAACGCGCTCGCTGCCCCCGGAGACCATCAGCCGGGCCAAGGAAATCTTCACCAACAGCAACATTGACGTCAGCAAGATGATTGCTACCCGACAACAGGGCTGTGAAGGACCGGAGCAGGATTTGATCTGAGCTAGTTGGACAATACCAAGTATTTTACAGTGATTTTCTTTTAATTAACTTTGTATTTTCATTTTACAAATACAAACAACTATATTAAAAGACATTTTGTAACTTGTAACTTTGTAATCTTGTCTGAAATTATTTTGATAAAAATAAAGAATGGTACCCAACCAAGTCAGGTCTTAAACTCAGCTGGTGCTGGTTTGTAATCTTGGTGAAAACCATTCTTATTTTGTAGAGACTTTTTGTCACTAAACTTTGAAAGCCTTACGTAGTTTCTTAAACAAGATCGTATCCTCACTGGATTTTTGCCCTCCAGGACCACTCAAGTGTCTTGAAAACTACATCTCAAAAGGTATCAGATCATAGAAGTTTGAGTGTTCTGCAAGCCCTGCGAACGCTCCAGCAGAGATGGAAAATTTATAATAAGTTTGTAAAATCTGAAAATATCTACTATAATCCATTCCCAACTTTCTAAAAGAAGTGCATAAAAAAGTTGTTAACACAATGAACTATACCTGAACCATAACTATAACTAAACTATGATGCGTCCATGTTTATATACATTACAACCAACTTATCTACAACAGCTGCAGGGATGCCTATTTTGTACTGCATAATGTGCTGGTCACTGGCTCGGTCTACAATAACCAAACCACATCGACTGCTGTAAACAGGGCCAAAAATTCTATATAAGAAGCCGGTTGATTATCACCACTGCCATATTATTGGATAAAACACATTAATATCACAAAGTATTTGTGTGCATTCGTTGTCTTTAAATATCTATCCAGTTCGAAAGAATGGGTTAGAGTCATAAGCGCATCAGCGCCACATTTGGCTAAAACACACACAGCACTGTAACCACTTTCATCTGTAATGGGGTGAGATAGAAAGGTTGAACGATTTTTTTTGGCATTATTTATTTTGGCATTATCTTAATTTTATTATTCCTATATGTATTGATCTATTTTACCTTTTCATGGTATTTTCTTTTTATATCTGACATTGAAATTAGCGAAACACAGACCGGCCTTTAAGTTAGTTGGGTGCAATACATACATGCTTTTAATTATACCCTGTGAATGACTTTTTTAAATGAATGGTAATAGTTTGTGCTGCCTTTAGTTAAGATCCTTTTCTGTGAATGATATTTCCTTTGCAGGAAGTAGGACAGGTCCTTTGCACACTCGGGTAGGATTCCTGTTAGCTAGCCAGACATCTTATTAAAACGGTATTATGGCTTTGTCTATTTCAGACTTTTAAAATAAAATTTAAAAAACTATAAACCTATCGAAAGGGGTGAAAACCACTACAAATCTGGGCACGTAGAGCATTGCATTTTTTTGCAGATTGAGCAGGTTTCCACAACAGACGAATGATTACATCGTGGTGCAAAGCACCATCTTTTACCCTTATATAAGCAACAAAAAAATTTAAGTCGGCTAACATAGCTCTGGCTTCTGAGTGGTAAGTAGCGTTACATTAAACCTACGCTATATTATTTAGATGAAATAAGAAATTTACGATGAAATTAACTACTAAAAACGAAGACTAGAATAAAGTACTAATGTACTTTTAATGTGCCTTCCCCAAACTGTTTCCACAAAGTTTGAAGCATAGAATTTTCCTAAATGCCTTTGTAAACTGAGGCATTAACATTTCCCTTCAGTGGAACTAAGGGGCCTAGCCCAACTTTGTGGAAATGACTTTCAGCATGACTGTGCCCCAGTGCACAAAGCAAGGTCCATAAAGGCACGGTTGGATGTGTTTGGTGTGGAAGAACTTGACTAGCCCGCACAGAGCCGTGACCTCAACCCTACTGAACACCTTTGGGATGAACTAGAACGGAGATTGCGAGCCAGGCCCTCTTGTCCAACATCAGTGTCTGACCTCACAAATGCTCTTCTGGAAGAATTGGCAAAATTTCCAACAGACACATTCCAAGATCTTGTAGAAAGCCTTCCCAGAAGAGTGGAAGCTGTTATAGCTGCAAAAGGGGGACCAACTCGATATTAATGCCTATGGATTTACAATTCGATGTCATAAAAGCTCCTGTAGGTGTAATGTGTAGGTGTCCCAATACTTTTGTCCATATAGTGTATATATCCAAAGTCAGAGAATTTGTTACGCTTTGCAACTATAAGTTTAGGCGGCAGGACAAGAGAGCATGTGGTTAACATTTACTGTGGGTGACGTACTAAGTTAGCGACTGGTGCTATAGTAATATTTTTATTACAGTTAGCATTCTGCTTGCTGTCGGTACATAAGTGATAGTTGGCCACCCAAATGAAATGGCTAACCTTTTAGTACAAACCGCAAAACATATTCTAGGCTTGTGTTACACAGACCTTATATTATTGGTTTTGCTGAAAATAAAAAAAATTACGGGACTTTCCGAAAGTGCGAAACGATACTAAGGCTATTCTGATAAACCATGGTGCACAACCATGGTTGGCGTTAGAAACCGCCGTTATTGCGTTATTCATTATATTAAAACTGAGTTTATTTAGCATAATCAAATGTTTTGTCATCGGGTTCATCACTCGTTATCAAACTATCTTTATATTTTCTTAACAGCTGAAAATGAATGCTGTAAAGTCTTGACAGCTGTGCTGGGGGAATAACAAGTTGAAGCGTCCATATTTTATGCAACACGAGTTAATTTATTTTCAAATTCATGGGGCTCGCTCACACATTTTATTAATTCGTTCGTATCTAGCAAAGTTGGCGAGCCTTTACTGCATTTTTAAAGGCCGGCTTCCACAGAGAGGTATGATCACTTTACTTATGGAAGGAGGGTTAGAGTAGAGTAGTTTAGAGTTTCTGATCCAATACACGGAAGAAGAAAAGACCGCGAAAACTAATAATCTTGTGAATGGATTCCGGTAGACCATAAGAATATTTTATTCCTGTGTTAAATTAAAAATCGACAGCAAGAAGCTGCCACGTTTAAATCGTATCAACGGACACTAGGCAGATCTGGTCGGACAATATGTTAGCTTAGCTAGGCAAGCAGAATTTATCTAACTCAATGCAGAAAGCCTCACAATTGCCTAATATGTGATCTTGAAACATGTTTTAGTGCGTACTATTGGCCTACAGAATATCAGTATATAATGCTGTCCTTGGTTCAAATTTAAGTGTTTTCACAAAGTGTCGCTATTGAATTTATTATTCTTTAAGGTTTATACATCGTTTTCATACATGTGCATTTTTACGATGGTTATATTTTGACCCGTTGTCTTACAGGATGAATACAAAAAGAATGAGATCTACAGGCTTCTTAACGCACTGGACTCTCTCTGTGAATCTGCTCCTTCTGCCAAATGGTAATGCTGGTTTTATATTTTAATAATTTATATAGATTAAAGTGTTACTTTTAATTTAACGGGAATCTTGCCATTTCAATTAAACTATGTAAAATTGAGTACAATGGGTTAAACATCAAATATTACTCAGTTATAGCTTTGTATTAGGCTTCATCTGAACGCATTTCACTGAAATGAAAAATAACATTAAAAACACTCTCTAACGAGAAGTATACACAGTGTTGGGACAGTTTTTCTTGATGCAGTAAAGGGAGAATACAACATTCCTTAGATAGTGCTTCAAAGAATCAAATGTATACTGTGCAGTAAATGTCCCCAGATAGACCACAGTTGCCTTGTGTAAGTAACCCACATCCCTGTCTTTCAGTGTTCCAGTGTGGGGGGAGTGAGGGGCTGACGACTGCAGGCGCTGGTTCAGTCACCAACCTGACAGTGGGGGAGAGTGTTCTGTTCCCTGTCACACCTGAGGGAAACCACAGCTACAGAGTCAAACTGAATTTTAAATCCTTCCTGGTTTTTTCATGGTCCTATGGAAGTTTAAATGTGCTGGCACACAATAAGTATGAGAAAAGGGTCAGCATTAAAGATAGAGGCTTTATATGCCTGTCGCAGTTACAGCTGAATGACTCCGGTACTTATGACCTGGACATAACTTACTTGTCAGGAAAAATTCAACAATCAAGCATTCAGTATCATCTGCAGGTTTTTGGTAAGTATACATCACAGATCAGGCAGAGAACCTATATTGAAATGTTTCTATCTTTGTGTCTTCCAAGACTATTTAGTTTTATGAATGGATGTGTGCCTTAAATGATTGCATTTAAAATCCTGACAAAATCTAAGTAAATTGCTGAGGCTAAAGCAGTTCTTGTTTAAATTTTTGTTGTTTTTCCTCTGTTGTTTTCACCACAGAGTCTGTCTCTAAGCCCAACATCACAGCTGAGTGTGTGGGGCACAATGTCAGTTTGAGGTGTTCCACCAGTCAGGGGAGTCATGTGACGTACCTCTGGGAACCATCGCTGCCCCGTCACAATAGCAGTTCTGTGCAACTGGGTCCTGAGATAGTGGTTGAATTACCCGGCCCATCTGAGTCCTTAACATACAGCTGTACGGCCCGGAACCAGGTTAGCAGTGGCACCAGTGACCCCCTGGACCTGGGAATATGCACTCATCAATCACCAGGTGATGTTTAAAGCCTTTTTAAGATGCGTGTGTAGTAACAGTTTTTAGGCAGCGAAAGACCCGCTGTTTTCAGTCAGAAAATAGCACTTTGCTCTACTTTAAGCTCTTCTTTATTGGATGCAAGAGCTGAGCATTGAACAATTGCATTTTAACAATTTATCTGTCATATTTCTACCAGAGCTGAGATGGATTACATATCTGTGTGCTACAATGTGCCCCCTACTGTTCATCACCATATTGGTACTCTTTTACCAAAGAAAACGAAGGGAAACGCACTTTTAATTCGGTAATTACTATTAAATGTTAGAGCCGATTAATACACTGCTTGTAATTTATATTAAGTACATTTCGTCCGTCCTTCCTAAAGATAATGGTCACATGTTTATCTTTGCAGGTGCACAACCAAGCACAGAAGACGAGCGGTTGTCATGGCCTTCTATACAAGCTTGAAGTGACAGATGAGATGTGGCCTATAGAAGTTGTTTCCACTGCTCTGCAACATTTGGTATGGCCTCCACAGAGCCCTGATCTCAACATCATAGAGGCTGTCTGGGATTGCCTGAGAAGCAAGCCAACCAAAGTCTGTAGAAGAACTTTGGAATGTTGCCCAAGCTGTCCAACAGCACGACAGTTTATTTAAGAGAACTGATGCAGTTTACCTTCATCCAATCCAATTACCTTTGAGCCACCATTCAATTGAAACACTACAGACTACGGAGCTGGCATAAGAGGTTCAGAGCCGACTGAAGGAGCGACATGTCCCTCCCGACACACAGGCAGCCTGCAGGCGCCCTGGAAGCCTAGAGGTGACTGGTTAACAATGAGCTTAGAGAAGCCCTGTCGGTACCCACCCCAGCCTGGGAGGAGCTTGGCAAATGGTGCACTGCCGCTCTTCCACTAACGTTAGTAACCAACCAATCCTTTTAAATTGTTCTGTCCTGACAATTGTTCTGTCCTTCAAAATAAATCATGAAATTGAATGTTAGCTTAATATGTGCTACCCTACCATTAAGGACCAACGTGCACAGTTTTGGGTTGTTTATTATTACGTTATTTTAAAAGCAGCTGACGGTAAGTGTAACGAATTAGCAAGTTAGACCAAGCACTGGTTAGCACGGTCGGTTAGTTACAGCGAGTTAAGAAATCAAATTAAGTTCCTGTTCACTAACATGTAATGACAGAAACTTTGAGATGCCCTGGAAGCGAACACACTTCCATAATACACATACACTTTACATTGATGAGGACCTTAAATTACAGAAAAGTGTAGATTTCCTTACATTTTAAAACATATGATTGTTAAGGGGCTGTTTCATTGCATGCTCAGTGGTAAAACGTCGGTTTGTTGATGGTTTGTTTTGTGCACCAAGAATTTAGCCTTGAAGATCCAAGTTGCGTTAGATTAAAGATTTTACCAAATAATAGTACAAAAACCCTTGCTTGAAAAAAGTAATGCAACATCCAAAGAAAGCAATTGAAAAATCAGAGCACGCTACTTATTCTTCAAGGGTCTGCTGGATTTGACTACTTAAAAAATCAAAAATAAAGCAAACGTCGCCACCTACTGTTCTATTGGGTGGAATATATTAGCAGTTTTATATCTCTAAATCCAGTGGTATAAACAATACAGCCATTATATAAACCTCACAGCATCCCTAAGCAAAGGGTACAACCTCAATCACATCATATAACAGACCTTAAGCAACTCCTTACACTGATATGTACACAACCTTACCGGGAAAATAAATAATGTCCTAATGATTCAGGAACAAGTTACACACTTCCAATGTTATCAGTCTTTATAGAGATCAGACTTATGTATATTAAAATCAGAACTTTCACCGAATGCCAGAAATAGCCAAAATGAAAGCATCCTGGCAAAAGTAAACTTCGGCTACAACAGGCAAGGACCCTTTTTGATGGTTTAATCCCTTGAACAAGATTGATTTCTGATTGGGTTCGGGGCCTAAAAACTAAGCTTTCTCTCTGACACAAAGAGGTTGACTGTGTCAGGTTCTTTCAGATAGCATGCAAACGTAGCAAAATCCCTGTGTGTTCAAGCTTGAAGACCTTCAGTCTTGGGTACCATGAAGCTCGTTCAGCCAACTTTGTGTCTTGGACAGAGCAGTTGAAAACCTGGGTAGTTACGAAACACAAGAGAATATCAGACCCCTCCCTATTATACCACACACACAAAAAAAAAAAGCTACCCGGTGTTCACTGATACTGGTGAGCCAGTCGACCCTCCAATGCTGAAAGGTGAGGTCAGTGTTTTATATTTTTTCAAAAAATAATTGAATTACAAACACTTATGATCAAATATCATTTAGCACACTTTTTAATTTAGCCAGATAATTCTTAATTAAAACCACATTAAGACAAACATTTTATTTTTTACCATGCATATATATGCAAGTATATCGTTTTAAGATTATTTTGGTGAATAATTTTGCTAAACTTTTTTGATATTCTTTAATGAGATGGGGGAAATAAATGAATGAAAAAAATACATTTATTTCTCAACAAAAAGATTCCCATACATTTCTTCTATTATTTTAATTCTTGCAATTCTGGATTTACTTTAAAGGACTTGATTTTAGTTCTAGTTGGCAGATAATCCAGTTCACCTTCTTGTCACAAACTAACTAAGTGCACGCCGAGGTAGGTGACTTTGAATTGGAAAATAAAGTAATGACTGATAACCAAAAACAATTGAAGGGTTATTGATAAAACAATTTTAGTGGCATGTGAGACTATACATAATTAGACATATTTGAACTTGAATCTTTGTTTTAAAGCTAGTTCTTAAGTGTTCACAACTATAAAAATCAGGAGCGGCAGACGGAACATACTGAAATATGGAAATATTTAAACTATTCTGGCAGGTAACAAGAACAGACTTTATGGTTTAATTCATATTTCATGGTATAAAATGGCAACACGATGATAGGAGAACTTACATCTACATCTGGGTATCTGGGTAATTTTTCACTCTTTATTTTCTGTAACCAAGATCGAACCAAATGAAAAACAAAGGCCGAAAAACCCACACGTAACACTTAATATGTAATGTATTTATGTAGTATGAGAGCAATCAAGTGATATAACATTACATATTTTATTCTATTAGAGAACCAATTCCACTTTGTACATAAATATTCATTTTACTGTTGGTATTGTGTTTAAACGTTGGCGAACTGGCACTCAGAATCTCTACAGTATAGACCTTGAGCCTTTAAAATGTATCTTGCAATCGATAAGTTTCTCCAAAGAAAATAGGATTTTTTTATTATACTGCGATTGGTAACTTAAAGTATGTGACACTGGTGGATTGACTTTATAAAGAAAACATGAAAACAAACCAATGCTTTAATTTTAATACCAGCCAAATAAAATCAAGAATTCGTTTTTATAAAATACGAGTTACACCAAAAGACACAAACTAGCATGTTGCAAAACGCAATGAAAAATGTTAATAGTCAGTAAAATGGCAAACAGAAAATATAATTAATCCCAGCCAAAACTGGAACATGGCAGTTGTGCCGAAACACCGCTTAGTTAAATGAAACTTGAATGATTTAGAAATACAAAACCTCATAATCAGCTACTTTTCGTTTTGGTGCTGACTTCCTGTGCATAAACAATAGGCTAGGCTTTTCAGTTGGTATTACCGCATGTCAATATATAAGGATTTGTTTACATAAATCATGTATGGTTTCGCAAAGAGATTTTAGTTTTATACATTGCACACATTGGGGAAAAAAATAATCTCAACATGATACAAAACGGTGTTTGAGAAAGGCAAACCAAATACCGTAGCATATTTGGGAACATTTATCAACACCGCTTACTGCTATAACAACAGGTAACTCGTTTGTAATTGTGACTTTGATGTCGTGCTCTATAACCACATTCAGCAGGATGATGGTAATTTTTACTGTCTCGTTGTCTTACAAGAATTCTTGTACTACAAAAAGAATGAGATCTACAGTCTTATTAACGCACTGGACTCGCACTGTGAATCTGCTTCTTCTGACAAATGGTAATGTTTATTTTATAGTATGATGTTTTATAGATTAGTGTTAAAATATATATAATAATTAATATATACCTCAAATATCCAAAATATGTATTTTACGATTGGTCTCATAGTTTATTGGAAAGAAGACAAATTCATCTTTAATTTAAGATTAGTTTGACACCTTGTCCTCGAAAAAATATAACACCAAAGAGTTTACATTGAATTGAAACAATTATCTCCAATATCCTTTCACCCACATCCATGGCTATGTTCTCGCTCCCACTGGGTAGGTTAGAATACAGCTGCTCAGAACACTCTCTGTGAACGTTCCGTTCAATTAGTTTGCAATTCCCTCGCGCTAGAATTCCAGCAGTTTGTCGGTAGAGCCCCAAATCGGTATCGTTCCATTGTCCACTCTACCTATATTTTATATAGATTTTCTGTTTATTTGGCTAAATATACTAAACTAACACGGCAGCAGATCATGAGCCACGAGGGCACAATCGTGAATACTAACACTGATTATATTTCTTAGATTTAATATATGATTATAATCAAAATATTTTCTTTAAATCGGGGTTTATTGCATGATTAGTAGACGCATATGTATTTAAAAGCAACGTCTAACAAAATCCCAGTAACGTATCATCCAGAAAATAATGATCCCACTGTTTCACTAGGTCTACTCCCTAGTGTTCATGTTCATCAAAATTAACCAGTCAAAGCGTATTACAGTGGGAGAATTTCCTTTGAATATTTAGAAAACTAAAACAAAACATTAAATGCAGTAATACCTTCCTCGTTTCAATGTTCTGATCACGGATGTGAAATCACTAGTACCGTCGAAACTTCTGACATTCAAATAATGTCAGGTTCCTCCAGATTTCTAAAAGGAGGATTAACTAACAATAGCAAACCATAAATAGCTCTATGGATAAAAATAACTTTTGTACCTGTAGCGATGTATCTGGCAAAGTCTTTAGCTAGCAAGCTAGTACAGTTGTGCAATGATTTCCTGCAGTTTCTACGCTTTAAAAGAGACGCACCGTCTTGTATCGCTGCCTTCGTTAGCGGTTTGTTTAGCTTGTTAGTGGTACTTCATAGTTGACTTACTTTCGGTGATAACTAAATTCGGCCTATCTGACAAATAAAAACGTGGGTGATGGGATGTTGTAAGGGTGAAAATGGGTTAAATTACAAAATTATTGCAGATCCGAACGGTTCGCGGAGAATATGTGTACAGTTACACCCTAAATAAACAGTGTTGGTTCTGTATTTAAGGACAGTTCTCCTTGATGCAGTTCGGGAGAATACAACATCCCTTAGATCGTGTTTCAAAAAAATCAAACGTATACTGTGCAGTAAATGTCCCCAGATAGACCACAGTTGCCTTGTGTAAGTAACCCACATCCCTGTCTTTCAGTGTTCCAGTGTGGGGGGAGTGAGGGGCTGACGACTGCAGGCGCTGGTTCAGTCACCAACCTGACAGTGGGGGAGAGTGTTCTGTTCCCTGTCACACCTGAGGGAAACCACAGCTACAGAGTCAAACTGAATTTTAAATCCTTCCTGGTTTTTTCATGGTCCTATGGAAGTTTAAATGTGCTGGCACACAATAAGTATGAGAAAAGGGTCAGCATTAAAGATAGAGGCTTTATATGCCTGTCGCAGTTACAGCTGAATGACTCCGGTACTTATGACCTGGACATAACTTACTTGTCAGGAAAAATTCAACAATCAAGCATTCAGTATCATCTGCAGGTTTTTGGTAAGTATACATCACAGATCAGGCAGAGAACCTATATTGAAATGTTTCTATCTTTGTGTCTTCCAAGACTATTTAGTTTTATGAATGGATGTGTGCCTTAAATGATTGCATTTAAAATCCTGACAAAATCTAAGTAAATTGCTGAGGCTAAAGCAGTTCTTGTTTAAATTTTTGTTGTTTTTCCTCTGTTGTTTTCACCACAGAGTCTGTCTCTAAGCCCAACATCACAGCTGAGTGTGTGGGGCACAATGTCAGTTTGAGGTGTTCCACCAGTCAGGGGAGTCACGTGACATACCTCTGGGAATCATTGCCATCCCGTCACAATAGTTCTGTGCAACTGGGTCCTGAGATGGTAGTTGAATTACCCGGCCCACCCTTAACATACAGCTGTACGGCCCAGAACCAGGTTAGCAGTGGCACCAGTGACCCCCTGGACCTGGGAGTGTGCCCCCATCAATCACCAGGTGATGTTTAAAGCCTTTTTAGGATGGTGTGTAGCAGGGACGTCACTAGAGATTCGTGGATAGGGGGGGAAAGGCTCTATTAGGGGGGTCTGGGCATACTCCCCCAGAATTTTTTTAAAGCCCCCAAAACTTCTTTTCATCATGTATTTTTGGAGTAACAGGTGTAAAATCTATCAAAATGAGGTAATTTAAAAAAAAAAAAAAAGTATACCTGTCTCTCAGTTTGTTACACACTGATCCTATATGACTTACTTAAATTCTATCCAAAAAAAGAAATTAAAGTCTGCTCTTTCCCCATACACCAACAAAAGACACAAAAATGGCTGTACTATTAGGCCAAAATACTTTTTGGATTTTATTTTGAGAGAGAGAGAGCATGCAGGTCATATTATACCATTAGAAGTTTTTATTTATTCAAGTTTCACCCTTTTGTTAACTGTTGCTCAATATTAACCCAATAATTCAGACTCATGGAACATCTTAAACAGTATCATCCGCAATGGGGCAAAACTAAATTCAACTAATGAGCTAAATAAAATTAAAAAACTGAAAAATAATTAGGAATAAAATCTGATAAAGTAATATCCCGAACAAATTTTACAACCTATACTACAGAACTTCTCCTCCTGCTTCTCTATTTTGATGCTTATTTTGTGGGTGGACGCAACATAGTGTACCTCCTAAGGTGGCAAAGCGGTCAATGACACTATTGTGGCTTAGTGGCCCAAGCACTTCACCCTCAATGGACATGGCTGCAAGACTTGCAAGCCTTTTCTGACACAACCAGGAGTTCAGCCCGCACAGTGCACTAAAGGACCTTACACAGGAGCAGCTGCTCACAGGAATTGTGAGGGCAACCTGAATGATTTCCTTCAGAGAAGGAAACTTATCATCATCCAGGAGGTTATGCGCAGCAAGCATACTCTTCTTTTAACATCCATACCGTTGTGCTTGGCAAACTCAGTTAAGCATGATGTATCTAGTATGTTTTTTGAGTTTGGGCTACATGCCTGTATGCTTTTGAGCAGACCTGCATATACAGTCGAGAATCGCTGGTCAAGCTCACAAACCGTCCTGTCCAAGCAGGGGAGCAACAACTCTTTTCATTGTTTGGGAACATGACAATTCTGTGCCTAAACCCAAGGTGATCTCCCATTTTCCTTTGTTTGCGCTTTCTTGCTGCATCTGCCTCTGGAATATTGTGAATTTCTGTCATAAAGTTCTATGGCAAATGCATCTGTGCGTTTGCCTATTAGTGTGTTACATACAGCTTGTTTTGGCAAACAAGCCTCTGACAGGTCTACAGTCTCTTTCTGGAAGAACTTGTGTAGTCCCTCAATTATAAAGAGAAGGGACTGAAACATCAGTAGCAAACACGGTGGAAACATATGAAGCTTTGCTCTCAGATCAAAAGCCAGGGGGGATCCAATGGCAGACAGACAATCAAAAATAGCAGTTCCCAGGACTGCATTTATGGACCGGAATAGGCCTAACGGTGACTAGTGCAAGCAGCAGCCTCCCCCAGGTCCTAGTGCCTGTCCCATCAGAAATTTAAGATGCGATGGAACTGTTTACCAAAAATATATAATAATGAAATCACAGAGAAATTATATTGACTGATATATTGATTTATTTAGAAGGGGCTAATTAACATTTCATGGGGGCTAAATCCCCCCTAAAATAGGCCTAGCGACGTCCCCGATGTGTAGTAACAGTTAGGGAGTGAAAGACTCAGCAAGCAGACAATAACGTCATTCACAAAACAGCCCTTTGCTCTACCGTAATCTCCTCTTTTTTGGATGCAAGAGCTGAGCATTGAAAGATTGCATTTTAACAATTTATCTTTCATATTTCTACCAGAGCTGAGATGGATTGCATACCTGTGTGCTACTATGTTCACCATGTGCTTCATCGGGGCATTGGTACAGTTTTACAGGAGTAAACGAAGAGAAGGGAAAACACATCTTGGTAATTAGTACAGAATATTAGAGCTGAATTGTATAGGAATTAATAATATAAAAGTATTTAATTCCAGGTGATTACAAGCACATTTAGTAATAGCTAAAGATAGGAATAAATAAAAATAAGATAATAAATATAATAATTTCTTACAGATGCACAACCAAGCACAGATGACATGCCATTGGTCATTGTCTCTTCTATAGAGCCTGTGTACATCCAAGATGTGACCTTCAGAAGCTGACGCATCATTCCAACTGCACTTACGCAGAATTAAAGGCTCTGTTACTGCGTTTTTCTGGCAGGAATTACCAAATGTGTCAAGAAAGTTTTGAAAACACCGTCGAAATTAATTCCATCCCTTAACATTTTATGTAAACAGAGAATCTGAGCTATTAACTGAAATAAAAACCCAGAGAGCAGTTTATGCTGGTCAGTGATGATGAAAGCGTACTCCTTAGCAGAATTATGTTCTATTGATCATGTAAAATTATTAGGGATCATTAACATTTTTGCTCCCTCATTTTTACCATTGTTGCTAGACATAAGAACTAAAGAAAATCATTCAGTGTCTACTAAGCTTTACGCGGGTTGTGCCAATTAAGGCAGACCTGTGAATAAAGACCAAACCTGCAGCTGAAAGGTAGAGTAAAAAGCTACAGCTGCAGTGGAAGCAGAAAAAGGTTCTTTTTTTTAATAGTTTTTGTTTCTTGTCTCTAAACTGTAAATGTTTATTGTATGCCACTATGTTTATGTACTATGTTTTTTGTATGAAAATAAATATACTAACAATCAGAGACATTTGTAAGTATGATCATGTCAGTCATGTTAATGAAATGAACATGACACAGGTCAAGCTACTTCCTCCACCCCCGTATCTAGTGGAACATTATGTGGTTAAGGTTTGTGTGGGCTCAGAAGTTATTGCAATGCAACTCGTCATCATACACAACACACTGAGGTTAAATGGATGAGAAAATGCCACTCCGTGTGAGTAAATAGAAGCTTCTACAGAGCAACAACCCCCCCGAAAACCACAACTTTCACAACAGAGTACCAGGCTTCCCATTGGTTAGTCTGACCCATTTGTAATAAAACTGAAAGATACAAAAGGGGGGCGAAACACTGACCTTGTATAAAAAATAAAGTAATAAAAATGTTTGGCTTGCATTTATTTTGATTATGTTTACATTGATTGGATTAGGTTCTAGGTTAAGTCATGTCATGAGTATGTTCTGAAAATCAAATAACTAAAATGATTCAGTAAACAAATTTTAAAATATTTTAGAATAGATGTTTCCGTTTAGTTCAACACACATTAATTATATTAAGTAAGGGTATGGCATCATTCATTTTAATTAAATATCCGCTTAATTAAATACCGACGGCTAAGAGTAAATTAGCTATTGGTTAAAAGAAAAAACAAAAAATGTGTTTGGCACTAAACCTGTAAAATGACACTTGTAGAATAACCCCTCCATATAAAGGAGGGTGGGTGGGGGGAAAGCGCCGTCTCTTTCCGTCATTTTGGGTCCAGTTTAAACATTTCTGCTGCAAACACAGCAGTCCATTCAGCTACCTAAGCAAACCGAAATCTCTTAACATCCAGAAGGCAGTGAATCAGGTAAAGCTACTATCTACACTTATTTTTTAATGAAGTTAATGGAAATTTAATATTTTTTATTACTTTTTTATTTCAAAGAAATGTAATCATCTAATAAAATGTTCAGGAGAGAATTTTTATTGCTGGACTATTTTGTGGGCTGAATAATTCCCCCCCCCCCTCCCCCCCAGCTTTAGGGAGAATGAAGTTGCTTGTGTATTTCGGGGGTTTCTTCATCTGCTTATTTCTTAGTGCACTCTGCAGTAAGTAACGTGCCCGGTCGTATTCTGTGGTTTTCATGTTAATGTTAATATAATGATCTTTATGCATTACTAGAAGTAACGGCTGTTTGTTTAATGTTAGCCAGTTCAAAATACAACAATTTTAATACAAAATTTAGAAATTAGTAGATCACAAATATATTTCTTACATGATTGCATCTAAATATTGTGTTTAAAGGAATTAAAATTCATTAATCAAACAAATTTAAGAGTTTCAGCTTCAATAAGTAAGTGTTGAGCTGTGAATTTAAGATGCCTCTTCTCTCTCTAACTTCCTTCAGATGCCAGAGTCATTCCAGAAGGCGGTAAATATATTTAAATACTGTGGTTGTTTTTTAAAACCATGCTGAAGAGCTATGAAAAACCAATGATTTCTATTGTGTACAATGATATTTGCACAGTGCTGATAAAACAAACTGAATATAATTTTGTTTCAGAACATTATTTAAATACTGTAGGGAAGTATGAATGCACAAGCTCCACACAGTGAATGTCGATTATTTTTGGAAATACTTAAACATAAATAAATGAAATAGGTACTGCCAAACAATTTTACTTGATGTGAATTTTGCGTTAGGAACCTGTATGGGCTTGATAGAAGCATAAAATTTTGCTCTCTGGTTTATGCCCAGTTCCCTACGACGAGCCTCCGCCCGTACCCTACTGGCCCTACTCGACCACTGACTTCTGGAATTACGTGGAGTACTTCCGCAGCATCGGGGCCTACAGCCACATCGAGGAGATGGCCAGAGCCTTCTTCTCGCACCAGCACCTCGGAGACACTCTGGGTTACCACGTTCCAGAGGGCCACGAGCACTAGAGTGATACAATGCCAACACTCTGGGGGTATAGGTCACACATTATGGATTATATTTTGTTAGGGTAATTTCTCTAAATCTAAACTCGTAGTCATAGTCCAAGTTGGAGTGTAGTATCAGGATGCGCCACAAAAATAAAAAATAAAAAAAATATTTTATGTGTGTTTGTAAGCTGTTACCCAAGCTGTTACTTGTTATTTAGTACTGGTGTGCAATAAAAAAAAAGTTTCAAAATAAATATGATAACTGCACTACTTACTAGTTATTTTTTTACAGCAATGTTCAGAACTACACTGAACAACAAATTAAAAAGTTTATCCAGCACAACTTATTTTAACACTGCCACATTACAGGGAACACAGAGATATAGTCCTCTTTCTAATTCTCCTAGGTCGCAAATCCACATCTCTCAGTATGACATATTTCTATGCAACTAAACTGGAAACAATTAGATGTCAAAAGGCCCATTGCAATCCAAATTGTGATTTATCAGCAACATCTGGGCCATTGTGCAGGAATGAAGGAAGCTAGGCTGCACTAAATACACCATTACTTGTTGAAACTCAGGCTTTTTTTTAGAAAGCAGGCGAGTTGCTGAATGTTACAGTTTCACTTTTACACAAAGTTCAGGTTTTTCTGTGGAAAACAAATATCCTATAAATCCTAGAATAGTGCGTTTCTGTTCAATGGCCCATAAAATGTACTTTAAATCAGCACTGTTATTTGTTGTAAAGTAAAATAATATTTTCACAATTGGGCAATATTTAACGTTTTGCGGCGTTTGACATTCGACTGACAACCTCCCAACGAGACTTTTATTACGACATTTTTTCCTAAAATAGTTTCGGGACCCGGAAGTAACGTCTTCTTGTTTCCAGCTTCACTCACACAGATCTCCGTAGCTTACTTATGCCCCTAAAAGATCAGACGAACTCGACCACGATGAAGCCGGCGGTTGACGAGATGTTTCCCGAAGGAGCTGGACCATATGTAGATCTTGACGAGGTTTAACATAATTAAAAAATTTCAATGTTCGTTAGCCATCTACATAGCAATACGATTTAATTTGGTTTAAGTAGCCAACTTATGAACTGATCAATTTAACGGAGTACATATGCAGATACCTACGTAGCTACTGGTGTCTGCGTAGTTTTTTTTTAAAGAATATTTTTATTTACCAGTTATATGAATATGTTTGCATCTATACACGTTTACGCTTTATCGTTACACAAGAAATACAGAAACGTGTATACCGTTTCACGTCTGAGCTACGTAGCTTTCGGGCCAGAAAGTTACTGCAGTGCTAGATAGTCGTATAGTTGTGATAACATACCCAATTACAATGACACATAATTTGCATATATAGCTACACAAGCTATCATATTCTGAAAGTTCTTCCATCGAAATATTTTTCTTCTTGTCAAGTTAACACTCATGTGACTTTCTCATACCGATGGGTATAAATTATTGGCCCGTTCCACGTTGGAGTTGAGAGATTGTGCTGTTGCTAATTTTCTACCAGGTATAAATGTTATACGTAAAACGTATTGTGAACTGCAGACAAGCTAACCAGTTTAGTTTGGTTTCGGGTTCACTCTTATCCGTTACAGGCAGGGGGAAGCACAGGATTGCTGATGGACTTGGCCGCCAACGAGAAAGCAGTTCATGCCGACTTCTTTAATGGTAAGAAGAAAAAAAGAGGAAAAAAACACCTTCTCAGCTTTAACGATTGACGAGACATTAAACAATCGCTAAGGCGAAGAAATTGCAATTGCAATTGCGCTCTGTCAGATGTAATTGTTTTAAATTCAAGTTTAATTTTAGTTTAAGGGCTTTCAGTCAGGGAAACTTTTCAGTCCACAAGTTGCTTAACCTAATGTTCGATTATATTACGTAAAATTATTCATTATTTTGCTTCTGAACAGGAAATGGAAATCTAGACCATCGGACCAAAGAATAACATTATGCTCTTGGTTTGACCATAGGCATGATAATCCTGTATTTGTTTAACAAATTACATACGTAATTTTTACCCCCTTAAATACCGTAAAAACAGAGGTGTTGTACTATCCCTTGACCCCTAAGGAAGCCCAGGTACTCATGATGGTTATCCTTCCTGTTCATTAATTACAGGGTTTAGACACAAGTGGACGTGCAAAAGTTATTTTATAAACGATTAGGCACTGCATTTATATTTACCAGTCCTGCCATGTTTTCCCCACAGCTGTCCCATGGCCACCCTTTTTATTTTTTATTATTATATATTAATCTCCATTTAAATTCCAGAAAGGAGTCTAAAATAGGTCATGAATCCCATAATTAGTTTGGATTAGCACATGGATTTCTATCAATCACAGTTGAACTAATAGAAAAGTATGAACCTGGAAAGAAATATAAAAATCGATACAGCTAGGTAAATGATGCCGTTATTGCCTATCAAATTGCATCACCTTGGTTGAAAGATCATTTTAACGGTTAAAAAAAAAAAAAAGACCTGTTGCGTAAGGTTTTTGTTTAATCTTGTCAGTTGGTGCTGCTGTACCCTGTTAACACTTCTAAAACAGCAGGAAGTCGGTCAGAAACTTGCCTCACTGATCTTTTAACACCTCTGCCATTTACAAACACATTATATAGTGTGATGCCTGTCCTGGAGCCAGATAACTTCAAACAAAATTAACTGCTAAATGAGCACACATATGCCACACAGATTCAGACCTGTGCACTGCAGTAGCAGAGTTTGAGGAGGTGTTTTAGTCAGGGGTGCCAATATTTAATCCCATTGCCAGTAGAAACCCTTCTATGCTTTGAATAGTAATTCATACAAAAATTTTTTTTTTTTTTTTTAAATCACAACAATTATGATCCCCATCAATGCAACCAAAGCTGTAAGAAAATGTGTATTTAAACGTTCCTTTGAACTTAAATGTTTTGGCAAGCCCAGGACTGTAGGGTTGTATTGTACTCTGCTCGCCTGGATAGTGGTATTCCTCATCTCGGTCAACATGCAGGCATTTACTGCTCATGGGTAATTTCTGCTGGAAACAGAAATGGATTTTGGCCACCGAAATTGGTTGTTCCATTTTCTCAAGTCTTTACTGTAAATTATGCTAGGTCCCCCTCCCCCCATGAACTGTACCACTGTTGCCATAGAGACAGCGGTGTGGTTCTGTCTGACCTGCAGTAAACAAAAAGGCACAAGACATTTTTCATCAAAGTGCCCCCCCCCCCATTGGACTTGGAGTTCAGCGAATGACCTAGCTTACTATTAAAGAGTTTTGGACAAGGAACACCTCACAATGCCAGCTATTTTATAGGCCCTAGTTAGGAAGCCCAGCGTGGCTCCTTGCTTTGAGCCACTTTATCCAGGACGCAGAGTCTTATGGAATAGTACGTGTGATGTCGTAGAATTGCACTGGGGGGGATGGCTGACAGGCACATGTGGCGACAAGCCCTACCAGGGTTGATGTTGTGGACGCCAATCACACATGGAGTAAACCCATACCCAGACAATTTGCTTTTAAATCGCTTTACATTGGCTCTACTCATTTGTAGTTCAGCGTGGAACAGTGTTTCCAGCTTTTTTTGTGTATATATTCACACTCAGGCCACAAACTGCAAAATGGCTGATTATTTACACGGCTCATGATGTACTGATCTGTTAGTAGTTTGATTTAGGTTATATATATTTTTTTTAATGCATTTTATTTCTACAGACTTTGAAGACCTCTTTGATGATGACGACATCCAGTGAGGGGAAACGAACATGTCGGACACTGTTGTAAATAAACTTGTATGAAACATTTAGCTTTTTGGGTGATCCTTCAAGGCTGAAGCCCAGCTCAAATTATTTCCTCTTAAAGAATGTTCTAGTTTTACATAACAATAAATTATTTAAACGTTCCAGATGTTGTTAAATTCTTAAAATCCCTAACATTCCACAAAAAGCAGCATGTTAGAATTATGACCATCATGTTCAAGTTTAAAACTGCCTCAACTAAGATTGTAGGTTGGTTCTACACTTGTGAACACCTGTTAAGTCTATATTGAGCATAATTGCATGTGTGATTCCAGAATACCTGATCCTTGTCAAACTTGTAAACTGTACTGTAGGTCCCAAATGATTGATTGATTCTAAGACTTCAAATACTCATAATCTGACCATTTAATTATCATTGAAAAAAAAAACAAAGACAAAAAAAAAATACACCATGTTAGACCGCAAAAACAAATAGTAAACCAGTTAACATACATTACACACAATAATGCACGTTGTTCACTTTTACCTTCAGGTCCTTTGAAGGACTTTAAAGATTGATGCTCTCATAATCAGAAAGGGGGGGAAAAGTAGCCATAAAAGTGAACAATTTGCTTCAGTGACTGGCTGTGGGGCATCATAATTCCTACTGCAGGAATTTGACAGTTTCAAAACTTTTTAAAGATGCAGTATGCATTGGTACTTTACAGGGAATTAATCAAGGTTTGTTTTCCCCTTGCCTGATACAAACTTATCCTATATGTAAAACGAAGAAAATCTCAAAAGTTCTGAAATGGAGTGCCATGTCTTCCATGCCAATTATAAATAAAAAAAATGTAAAAAAAAATTTTTTTTTTCCAATTTATGAAGCTAGCCGTTAACTGAAGCGAGTGAAGTGATCAATAACATTTTTATCTAAAAGGAACCATAGCAGTACCTTCAGTGACATTGTAACTTCAGGGTTTAAAATCCAATATCTTATCTTATGGAATTTGGTTGCATAGTGGCTAAGTAGTTTTTAAACAAAAGACAGATTTAAAACCCAAAGTCATGCTAAGAACTTCAGATCAGTTGGGTTAATTTTAGTGATTTTCCAGACACTTATGCGAGAAGCCACCAATAAATAGAGAGCACACAAGATGGTCATCTTGTTCCATTAAAAACGGGTGGTGGAAAGAGTCACTTCCACAACAAGATTAAACATGTAGCATGAAACAAACTTGCACATTAATGGAACCTAAGGAGAATGGCTCAAGAGGTCTTCTTTGTTGACACTTTGCTTTAAAACAGTGGTTCCAATGACTCGCTGTTGCTGTAATGTGCTATGGAACAGGAGTAGCCCAAGAAATATCTAAAGAGACTAAAGATAATTCCTGCAGTGAGCTTTTTTTTTAGATGTTCCTTTGTAAGAGCTTGTTTTTTTTTTGTTGGAAAGACACTACCTCGCTTCCACATACTAGCAGGGCCTTTGCTGATGCCCTGTCACAAGGCATGTGACCAATGAGGAAATGCTTATGAGGCACAAACTTGCTTTCCAGACCATTTCAAAACGTGGCATGTTTAAATTAAGGCCCATTAACATGAAGTATAGTTTTTTTAAACATTTTTTATTATTCCTCCCCACCACTGTTCTTTCACCAGGCAGAGTCCTGCTGCTCAGATTTCTAATAACAAGACCCTCATTGGTCCATCTTACAGGAGCTCAGGAGCCAATCCCAGCACGGCTAAAAGCACACGTCTCATGTAATGCATTCATTGTTTCCAAACCATCAAAGTACCATTTAAAAACCACTCTTCTTCTGGCTGCAACCCAGAAGGCTCTCAAGAACACAGAAAGGTAGGGTTGGCTCGACAAGACCCACCTCCCATCGCTTCAAGGGCTGCAGTTTCCTCCAGTAGTCTTTTCACACTCATCGACGTCCCAGGAGCTCGGTGAACCTAGCGCAGGTAAATATGGGATTCATTAGCACTTGTGGTGGTACAGATCCTTTATTATCAATTGTCAATAGGCCGCAATGCCAGGAAAAAGATCAAATCACCTGCAGAACGTATCCTGGATATACTGCTAGATGAGACCTAGATGAGGGACTATGTAGATGGTGTATAATGTTTGTGCTAAACAGCTAAACATGCATGCAATGTTGGGAATTAGAGGTTTAAAACATTAAGAATTCCCATACCTACATTTTGTATGCTTTTGTTTTACAATTGAATAATTCAGGCAAATGTTGAATCACTGGCTTTGCATTATCAAAACAAACTGTAATGTCCCACAAGGGATTTACATAAGTACAGTACATCGCCGATAAAAAGAACAAATAGGCTACTGAACATTCTTATGGTGTATAAAAGTTCACAGTTTAAAACATATCAGCACTGAACAGTAGTAGTTTTAAACATTTAAAGTTTTTGGAACAGGGCACCTTTTAAAGGCAGAACAAATCAACGAAGATAACGTTATTGCTGGTGAGCCTATTCACAAATTTTGAATGCAATTAATTTGTAATATTTTAATTATACATTTAAAAATAATTGAACATTGGAGAATGAGGACAATGCGACCCAGGCCAGCTATAGTTAAGGTCATAGTTTAGCATCCTAAAACTATACTGTTAATTTAAGTTCACCAAACCTTGAATAATTTTTTTTTTTTAAACGCCGCAGCGTTTCTCAAAGATTTGTCCTTAAAGATCGTTTGGTGCTGAAAGGAGAGCGCAGTAGAGACGATTACAAAACGAAACTTCTGTATAAAGTACTTACTAAAAATGTTTGATTATTATGAAAGTAATGTATTGTAATTAACAACGCCAAACTGAAACACACCTCACCGAATATCTCAACGACATACGCAGATGCTTCTTTCTCGCCAGGAATCGGAAAAGGAGAAAATGTCACGAGCGGGAGGACTGAAGTTTTCCTGCATATTTGCAGGAATGCTTCTTGCAACGGCTTTATTACCAGGTGAGGCCAATCATCCAATTACGTTTGTCTGTTTGGTTACAGACTTGCCAGACACTTGGTGTCAATAAAGACAATCAAGGGAACGACGGTAAACATCATATTATATAAAATAAACGCCAGTAATTATTTGCAACAAATACATTGGAAAATGTATACATTCACAAAGACGTAACTAAAACAGATTTTTCTATTCTCAGAATTTTGCTGACAAACCAATCTCAAATTTTATAACCAAGTGAAAAATAACCCACAAAGATATCACCTTTTAGCATAAGTGTTATAGTAAAATGAGAAAATGTAATCTTACTCGTTCCCCTGAACCATGAACCGATGCACAGACTTTCCACATCAGTAGGAAACATATTATGCTGTACACAGACCCCCCCCCATTTTCTTTTTCCAGTAAACCAGTAATTAGGCCTTGCTTTTGGGCATGTTGCCTGCCCTTTGTAGCTTTATGTGTGTTATCAATGTAGACCCCAGCAGCTCCTGTTCAAAGCACTTTTTACTGTAGTGTTTCAACATTAATCAAACCCTGCCTGTGCTTTTCCAACACGGAAAACGACCTGCTGTGCGCTCAGAAAGGGGGGCTTATTAGTAGGTAGGGGCTTTCCTTTGTCTGGAACGTACAACATATGGTCATAACGGTTGCTTTTTTATCACAGGCTTTCTAGAGGCTGGGCCAGTTGGGCTGGATCTAGAAACAGAAGGTAAATATGGTCATGAATGTTGTCCATTTATGTGCACAGTAGCTTGTAGTTTTGATAGTTTTGAGTGGCTGAGTTTCAGTCAAACAAAACGCTTTTATCAGGAGGACAACAATGACAGAAATGTTACAGGCGCTGACCTAAACGTAGCATTCCTGTGACTCCCAGTGGGAGAGGATGCCCCAGAAAGCGCCGCCGTCGCCCCACCACTGCCACATAAACTGGTCCGCAACAGGAGGAATGCTATTGGATACCGGCAGACCCCTGACTTTTGGGCCTGGTACAAGTATTTCATGGACTCGGGGAACCAGGATGGAGTAAGTATTGCGTCGGTGGCCACAGCTATGCATTGATTTCCACATCTGCACTGGGAATTCAGCTCAGTTAACTGGTGCTTGGGCTCCCATCTGTACATCATTAAGGCCTGAATGTCCAGCTGTGCCCAGAAAATCACCGATTTAGATTTTCCCAATTAACAGGGCTTTAAAAAAATACATATATAATCACAGAGGTCTAGGTTGTATTTAACAATATATACACTATATATAAAGAACTAAATGTTCCTTGTGTTAGAAAAAGAGCTCAGCTTGACTAACACTTTGGTCATCATCTTCCTGTCCCCAGGTGAAGGATCTGGACCGCGTTTACCTGGCCTACCTGCAGAACAAACACCGGGTGGAGGGGGGTCACTCTTTCGATCACTACCTCCATCACCTGAGGGAGATCTACAGGACTTGTGCTAACTCCGATGACCCCGAGTGCATCACTGAGTTTACCAGCAAACCCAAAGCTGAGTTAGTGATGCCCAGGACCGCCCCAGTAATGGTGTGTGACCCGTACAGGGACCCATACTGCCTGTTCAAGGGAGGAGCCCCAGCCCCTGCGCCCGCCCCAGCCTCTGTGAAAGGTCCTCTCCCCATCCTAACTCCAGTACTCCCACTGCCAGGCAAGGCCCCATCAGGCTACTACAGCTATGCCCCCATCCTCGAGCCATTCCTACCAGCTGAGCAGAGAGAGGAACTCTTGCGCATCTGCAACCCATCCGATGTTGAGTGCTTGCAGTACCACCTGCGTGCTGCCTACGGTTACAAGCCAGCCATCGGCCCCCTTCCATCCTATGTGCATCTTGGCTGTGACCCCTCAAAGGATCCCTACTGCATTCCGAAACTGGTGCAGAAGGCCCCATCGGGCTTGTACCACCTGTACCCAACTTGTGACCCCGACTATGACCCCTTCTGTGCTCCAAGCATGGCACCATCAGTGCCCCAGACAGCCCAGGGCCTCACACAGCCGCCCAGGGAGCAGAGCTGCAACCCGCTCTTTGACGAGAACTGCAACCCCCTCACTGCCACCAAGCTGGCCAGCCTCACCAAGCCAGTCTTGGAGTACACCCCCAAGGAACAGCCTGCCCCCAATGTGGCCTGCGACCCCCACTATGACCCCTACTGCCTCCTGGGTGTCCCTGCAGCCCAGTTCAGCTACCAGCCTCGTAACCGCCTGGGCATCAGGGGAAAGACCAAGGAGGGCTACGACTGCTACATGTTCTATGACAAGGAGTGCCTCTTGCCAGGCTTTAACAGTGATGCCCCTGAGGGGCAGTCAGTGACAAAGGAGCAGGACCAGGACCGCCCCACCCTGACCCTTGAGGACCTTCTGAGAGGATACACTGATCACTATGCCAGATACAACTCTCCCTGATGGGCTAACATACTCCGTTCAAATAACTGATCGGAGAATTGAGCCATGTTTTGTGTCACTCCAACCCACACAAACACAATCACCCACTGATTAAACCTGCTGTGCTGCCGATACCATGGTACGACATTGCAGGCGGTGCAACAGCCCATCTGCATTAGATTCTACATTCTGCAACGGTCAAGTACATGACCACATGAATTTTACATGTCTAGTCTTTGTATTATGTTTGCAGTTAAGAGCTCTTATACGCTTGTAATTTACAAAATATAGATAGCATAATTGAATAGCGCAAAAAATATATAAATTTTTTTTCTGAAATTAGTTTTTCCCCTATTTCCTCTATTATGTATTGTGAGGGAAAATTCCCACTTGGGTCACATGATTGATTGTTTATACTGTAACATTTTGCCTTTTAGAATTTTCCAGATAAAGAAAAAGCTTTGACCTATGAGTGGCCTTTTTTCATTCTGCACAGCGCCCCTCTCTCATTTCAGGGGTCAATAGGGTTTCACACTGGACCTGCTTTCAAAACGAGTATGAAAAATGCTTCCAGTAAGGATGGATTCATAAATTAATAAAGGCAAATACTACTTAAGCGAAGCATAACGAAAAAAAGAGCAACTTGATCAAAGCAGGATGAATAAATGACTACTTAAACTAAGCAAAATGGCTAAATTACTATTTAAATCAATTGACCAGTTTAGTTAATTAAGTGCAAATTGAGATTTATTTCAAACTGCAACCATTTTTAAATATAAAAAAGGAAAGGTTGTTCAACGCATAAGCCTGTGGCTGTGGACAGGAGCTGAGAGCTGTGAGCCTGGGTCTTCTGCAGGTCCAGGGCACCAGGGTAACAGGGGGGGCCTGCAGCACCACTCAGCAACACACAGGCATTCTGTGTAAAGCTGTCAAACCCCCATGCACACTCACAAGCTTGCAGCAGAAACAAGCATGCATTCAGTCAAAAAACGAACACCAGAACCTCAAACATATAGACATATATACTCAAACCTACCCACTGAGAAGTAGATAGTGCAAACATATGCATAAACCAACTAAAGAAGAAAAAACAGCAAACAAGTAACTCCATCTTGCAGATGCCCGTACCCAGACATACACAAGCACTAGGAGTCATGAGGATCGTTCCATAGCTTTACACTCAACGCCGCACACAGGAAGAGATATTATCATTCGTTTTACTAAAATAAATAAACCACAGTCATCTAAATCACAGGACCAATAAGAAACAGTAGAAGTAAAAAATACAATAAATAAAAACTGCACCATATCCCACGAAAGCCAGGACTTGGAAATGCTTAGAAAACACGCTTATTGACTGCACTTATTTTCTTCTCCTCTTCCTATCCACAACATATACATATACAAAAATGTACAACGTAATGTTCTGAGGGAGAAGATGGACATTATTGATTTTTTTAATCCTCAAATTAGCTGTTCCTTTTGAGTGAGATTACTAACTCTAGTTAAAAAGAAATAGAATCGCCTATAAAATACAGGACTGCTCACTTGCTTCGTAAAACAGAGAGCCGCAGAGCTTGTCAGGACCCGTGTTCACATTTTCCGCGGGAACGGTAAAAGTTTTAAACAGCACAGCTGTCTCGCTATTGTGGCTAGGCAGTAACGGGACTTCGACCATCCGGTTTTGCAGGTCTTTTATATTATGTCCATTCATCGGTTTTTTTAGGAGCAATTGGAGCCGCAGACCCCGCTTTGCCTCCAGCAAGGATACTGAAAGGCATGTATGAAGGGTAAACTGTAGCCAAGATGCACCACGTCACCAACACTGTTCAGATACTCCATGGTGTTCAAACATCGCAGAATCTTTATCAAGGGACCTAACGTGCGCCAGGAAAACATTCACCATTACACCACCACCAGCCTGTACCGATAGGTCGGTGGGGCCGCTTCTTCTTGTT
Organism: Hiodon alosoides; assembly: GCA_025775065.1. Lineage (NCBI taxonomy): Eukaryota > Metazoa > Chordata > Actinopteri > Hiodontiformes > Hiodontidae > Hiodon > Hiodon alosoides. The sequence goes on from JAOYSI010017302.1 coordinate 32,553, forward strand.
TCTTCCTAGAATGATCAAACCATTGAAGAGAGAGAAAAAAACAACTATATAGTATATAGTGAGGTTATTCTGCCGTTTTTCATTCAGACATTCGCAGATGTGGACGTGGCACGATTCTGTTGAGGGTATAACCCGAGCCGCTGGTAGACCATCTGCCTACTTAAAAGCTGAACTTGTCAATGACACTGTACAAAACACTGAAATATAAATACGGTATTCCGAGGCCATGTTTTGAAAAGCGACGTATTTTAATGGTTCGTTTAAAAATAATTCCACGCCCCATGAAGGTGTAGCACATTGGGGTAAGATACAGAATGAGGTCAGTCGGTCATACTTCTGACTGCATTTTAATAGAGAACGATAGATGTTCAGTATAACTTTGCTGCCATCTACAGAACAGAAAGAGAAAATCCGCTCTATATATAGACCATATTCAAGATACTTGGAGGCATAAAAATAATTAAGCCCCGTAATTCTATCTGAAGCGCGAGCACTCGGGACCATGGCTTGCATTCAGACTGTAAAGGTTCTTTTTTTATTAATTGATCCCTGGTCAGATTAAAACAGCAAATTTAGCTTTCTTTCTGTCGTGACACAAATAGATACATCGAGGAGTACATTAAAGACACACCATCCTTTCTATTAGTAAGACATAGATTTATTGAGTTATGGCGCGATCAGAAACACACATACAAAGCTCCTGATTTTGTATATACCAGCATATGCTTTTAAAATCTCAATTTGTTGACGATTGCTGCCAGTGTTAGAATCTGAATGGCTATGTGCAGCCTGTTGCACTGGCCATTATTAAACGAAAAAATATAGTGTTACAGTGTGTGAAGAGACACACCAACTGGTAGGTTGGACAATAGCCAGTGAGTGACTGCGTCGCTAAGCGCGGGGTGTGGAGGCTTTGGACTGGGCTGGGGGTGGGTTGTGTGGGAGGGAATTAATGCTGATATGTGACCTTCCGCGAATACCTCTGTCGCGCCAGGCTCAGTGCTTCAACACAAAGCACATCTCTGACCGCATTCTGTTTGTGAATCCAGGAAAACAGGCAAGAGGGTCAGTCAAATATCTATAGCCAGTTCTCTTATATGTCTTTTCTCTGCCTTTAAACCCCCAAAACACCACTGATATAGTAACATTAAATGCAAAGGGAACAAGGAGGGAATATGTATTTTAGGAAAATTAAAGATGATTCAGATCTACTTGGATACCCCCCGAAAGTGTTTAAACACCCAGACCTGCATCCGAGTGACCCTTTTAAAAGCCTTATCTGATACATATGTGGAGCGAACCCCCCGGACTGCTTTCGATTCCTAGCGCCTTCGGTTTTCTGCCGGGAAGTCCGGGTAGAGAAGGAATCCAGAGAAGCTGGAGTCATTGGTGTTGTCAGCGTAGACACCACCAAACTCCGCCTCCCCATAGACCTGGAGCCAGACCTCGTCCCCAGCCTCCAGCTGCAGGATGATGGAGCCCGAGGCCTGGTCCAGGTTGCCCTCCTGGTACTGGTCATAGGTGAACATCACGGTTTTGTCATTCTTGTACAAGCTGACCAAGGCATCCCTGGGGTAGACAGTGAGGTGGTAGGAGAAGAAGTAGACGCCGGGGAGGGCGCAGCGGAACTTGCCGCTGGCATCGTCATAGTGACTCTGCTCATTGTGGAAGACCTTGTTGAAGCGGATGGGAACGTTTGTGGCGGGCACCGGGTCAGAGAGGCCCACGCTGAAGGCCGATCGGTAAGTGAGGGCGCTCTCGCCCTGTTTTCCCTTCAGGCCCGGGCTGCCTGGAAAGCCCCGCGGCCCGGCCGGGCCATCTGCCCCTTTCTCTCCCATATCTCCTTTCTCCCCAGGCTCACCTGTACTCCAACGAGAAAGCATGGTTTGAGATTTGAACTGCCTTTGACTATCGCAATTAACCACAGTTATCCACATTCTGAGGAGAAAACTTGCCCAAGGAAATCTAAAGAGTTTATAGTTCAACGCTTATTTACACAGCTATATTGACAGATTTACTGATGTAATTAAAGTTACATAACAGTTCACATTCTTGAAGTAGCAACCTTCTGGTTACAAGGTTACCACTACACCACTTGCTGGCCCCTAGCTGCGGAGCGAAAGTCACTGAAATTCAGACGTTTTACCCGGTTCTCCTTGGTCGCCCTTAGGGCCATCGTGGCCGTCTCTGCCATCTCTTCCCGGGTGGCCGCTGTGCCCAGGAGTGCCCGGCACGCCTCCCATCCACTGTGCACAGGGTTGTCTGTCATCCGGCAGGCTGACCTCAGCCATAGGGCCTTCAGGCTCCGCCCCCTCCTCCGCCCCGCCCTGATCTTCCTCCTCTTGTGCAAGGCCCTGCTGTCCTGCCAGTAGCAGGCTGATCAGCAGAATCCACAGCAGTCGCATGGTGATGGCAGGGACCTGACCTTCTGACACTGTGGGGATAAGCGCCGGCTTTTCAGTGTCACGTCCCTGAGCTCAGCTTCTTTCGATTACCCATAAAACCACTTCCCATCATCCACCATTTCAGGATTGGATTTTTATGACTTTTAATTTTGCTCATGTCCCCCTGAAGGTTGGCACCCGTAAACAAGAGTGCACATCATAATGTGCTGCTGATTGTATAATAGTATATGTTTATAGCTCTCATTGTGAGACTTTACTTTTTTAAGCAGTGTCGGAATAGTCATAATAATAAAAAAACAGTTTTTGGCTACATTTGATTTAAAACAGTTCCAACGCATGGGTCTTCCTTATGTCTGCTCTCAGGTGACAGACCTAATGAGTTTGCGTCTATTTTCCAAAAGCATCTTAGAGTAACCATCAAGTTAAGGCGGAGACTATGAGGAGTTTTTACATCGACTGAAATGGTGACTAGATTCTTCCTTTGAAGCATCACATGCAGTGCAATATCATAGTCAAGGAACTAGTGAATGTGTGGGTTCCCTGCTGAAGCATAAACACACTCTTCAGTATTAATTATTTAAAACACAGAAATTCAATGACTTACCGTCAGACACAGCGATGTCCTAATTCATGTATCTCAGTAACCCGCTCCAACATTGAACGCTTTGACGGAAAGAACATACCTGCTCTGGTCCTTTCCCCTTGCCGATGCATGCCACCAACAGCTGATGAAGACCAGAGCACTCGGTCAGCAGTGAGTCCCTGGCATGGAGCGCGTGTCCTGGCGGGTTCTCCCAACTTTCAGCACTGGCCGCGTTTCATCCTATATTTATCTCTGCTATAAGGCTATTTACGGCCTTGTGATCAGAGGAAGGGCACTGCCTACAGCATGTCCCAGTGCTCTGCATCGTCCGGCTGTGATAAATATTCACCAAGATACTGCCGGACTGCACTCGTTTTCATGACAATAAACTGATCATGAAGTTAAACATCTCACAAACACATAAAAGGTCATTAAAACTGAATTACTAAGCAGGCTGTTAAAAGAGACCTCTAAGTGTACAGTTTCATAGCTGAGACGGGCTGATCACGAGCACAGGTGGTTTTATGGACCCAAACACAGACACACGGACACGAAGGGGTGAGGAAGACGCAGGATTTTACTTTTACAAACTAAACAAAGTGATGTAACAAAAAATACTGGTCAAACCGACAAATAAGACTATGAACAACCACTATAAATAAGACGAGGCAGAGGCAGAGGCAGAGGCAAGATAATAGCTTTGGTAAACAAGAAGTACTGCAAGAAAGACTAGGCAAAGCACAAGACAATCCAGCAACGAGCGGTGAAACAAGACTAGTATATATAGGGGAGTGCTGGGCATAGCACTCGGGGGGATTGATAAACAATGACTAACACCAATGACTGATTAAGGGAAATGTTAGTGCAGGGCGAATGAAAACAAAGGATGAATGAAACAGTGCACAGGGTTTAGTGGAATGATTGGTTGACTGAAAAACGTGAAGGAGACCAAAGGTTATGACAATTACTCTTTAATTAAGACGTTTATCACTCCTACTTCTTCTTTATCAAATAATATCGGCAATCATGACCATAACTGTAAGGGAGTCAGTAGAAAGGGGGAATAAGTTGAAATTGTATATTTTGGTCATTGAACTGGTTCCGTAATAGTTTGTACCACGTATTATGGTAAATGTAAAATAAAACATGGCCAGCTAGAATACGGTTGGCACGCCTCAGTTTAGTTTTGTTCCATAAATATGTTTTGATTGATAAACACGTTTGATTATTGCGATCAATAGTTTAACAGAGGAATTTAGCAAGCATGAAGTACTTCGTCGGTGTAACGTAGCTTTGTGTTGGTGGACGGGTAATATATTGTAACGGGGATGGCAGGCAGCGTTTCCCCCACCAATGGGCTTTAGCCATCCCCGAAGGGGCTGTTGGGAAACCTAGCCCCCGAACTGTAAATACCGTTAATAATGTGT